>CM032233.1:84700000-84900000 GCA_019009955.1 Riptortus pedestris
ATTTAATTTTGGAATCCAAAAGAACCGTAATAATCAACGTTTATCATTTTTGTAATAAACGTAACAATATATATGTCATTTTCAACTGACCTCATTTTCTTCATTTACTAGGTAGGATCAATAGTCATTTGGAGGAACTGTTTTGAAAATCGCGTCATGAGTACGACCTCATTAGCTGATTTCCCTCAAGGGAAATTTACTTAAAATGATTAATAAAATGATAGTTAGCAAAACAATGGATAGTTGCATCGAGGTTGCCCTCGTAAATCCATTAACGATAATTACCAAAATGCCAGACCACATGGAGACTTAGCTCAAGATTATATAAAACTCTGAATTACAGGTAGAAAACCCTACATTTAAATACTCATAAATAATAATTTAACTGATCTTTGTGAACTTCACATTCAGTTTTGAATGAAACACTTTTATATCGGTTTTGGTATTGATCAAACCAAAATTGCTACCTACAAGCATATATATATTTACATTTATCTCGTATTATAAAGGTCTCTTGAAAACCATATTAAGTATTTAAGCTTACAATAAAGTGGTTCGTGATATAACTATAATTGTTATTAACCAATTGTAGTTAATATGACTCGAGCTGGAGTGGGGGTTTTCTGGAAGATGAAAACTAAAAAGTCCGTCACGCAGGGGCTGCGTAAACTAAGCAGATTTCCCACGTGAAGTTTTACAATAGAGAAATTTCAGAATAGAGAGTCAAACAGTTACGAGAACGGCCCGAACTAGCTCTTGACGGAAACTCACGTCTAGACCCGAAGTTGGCCGATCTCATCTCAGAAGTTGAAAACAGAAAAATGCAAATATCTCGGTTAATATTCAAGATACAGAATACATGTATATAACATTATTTATAGTAACTGTAATTTGCAATACGATTGAATCTGTGCAATATTTCGATCCGACGTATAGTAACGGAAATATTTCAAATTTTAGAAAATCCTCCTCTCTATACCCTCCCTCCCACTGGTTCGATTTCAGCCATTAACGAACTTGATCTTTATTTTTGCATAAAACGCTTAAATATCGAGTTTGGTAACGATCAAACAAAAATTGCGACCGCTAGAGCGTTAACAGACAAATATATATATAATTTTGAGCGGACCTCATTTTCGTCATCTCCTGGATAGGATCGATGGACAATTGAAGAAATTTTTCGAAACTCGTGTCATGAGTACGACCTCAATAGCTGATTTCCCTTAAGGGAAATCTGCTAAAAAACAACAATCATGGTTAATATTCATATTTTTGAGAAAAAATGTATGTAACAACGTAGGAAATTAAATTTACAGTACGATTAATTCTATACAAGTTTTCACAAGATGAATAATAAAGGAGATATTTTGAATTTTCGAAATTCTCTCCTCTAACAACGCTCCCTCTTCCGCCCAGTCCGATTTTATCCGTTAACGAATTTGATCTTTAGTTTTATATCGAGTTTGGTAACAATAAAACAAAAATTGCGACCGCTAGAGCGGCAACAAATACAAATAGCGTTGTAATAAGTGTGTTGAACTTAGAGGAGAATATATTGAAAAACAGTAAAACCAGTTTTTTCTTTCACCTTTCCTTCTAGCCCAGGCCGGAAACTTTTGAACCTTACTACGTATTTACATATCTAAAATTTTGAACGGACCTCATTTTCGTCATCTACTAGGTAGCATCGATGGACATTTGACGACATTTTTCGAAAATCGCGTCATGAGTACCACCTCAATAGCTGATTTCCCTTTAGCTAAAATGATGGTTAGCAAAACAATTGGTAGTTGCACGGAGATTGCCCAACCTTCTCGCCTTGCGTTATCCTCACTGATCAGGGAGTATCTATACAGCACCCACTCTCCAGAGGAATGCAGCAGTTGGCCAAATATGTTCTATCGGAAAGCGGTCTGGTCTCTTCTCTCTTCCAATTAACGATAGGCAAGTCTTGATAGAGGTAGTTTAATTACTCATTGCCTTCTTCACTATCGACAGCCTTTTAAGATACTGTCAGTCCCATCTCCGGATGCCGATCGCTTCGACGAGACCCTCCTTCTACTCCTCTCTAAGGACAATAGATTTGTTGTAAATTAATTGATAAAAATAAAGTAATTATAACCATGGTTATAATTATAAAAGCCCGTCACACATGGGCTGTGTAAACTAAGCAGATTTCCCAAGTGCTGGTATAAAACTTTTGATGAACACCTATTTGCACACCAAGTTTTTTTTTATTAAATTATGAATTTGGGCAATAAAAAAATTGTATAATGTAATAAATAAAAAGTGTATTTAACACTGAATTGATACGTATATAATTCAAATGAAAAACGTTTTGCTTAGTAAAATAAAACTTAAATCTTACAAAAAGTCGGGGGATAAATGTATTTGCACACCACACTTTTTCTTCATTTTTTAAAATTTAATATTTTTTATGTAGTATTTTAGTGAGAAATACCACTTGTAAACGTCTAGACGTTTGTTGAGAAGGTTTTTAAGTAAATCTGGATTGATTTGTCATTCTCATAGTGGATTCTTGACGTGTGGTGCTTTCTAGTTATGTGGTATTTTGGTCTAACGTGTGGCAATAATTTTCAATTATATTCAAGTCTGGTGGCAGTGGAGAGTTGTACAGTTGTTGATGAACATTAAATATTAACCATTCCTTATTTTTATTGGTTGTACGTATTCTTAAGTTTCATTGGCTGCATGTTTCGGATCATTGTCCTTCTGGAATATTAACTGATGCTGCATTCCAAATTTAGCTGCACTTGCTTAGAGGTTGTCCCGCAAAATCTTCACATAACCTTCTGCATTTTAAATACCTTCAATATGTACAAGATTTTAATATCCATTATAAACTATGCATCCCTAAACCATTGCATCGTCACCCCAATTTTTCACAGTAATTGTAACGTTTTGCTCTTTCAGTTCCTCATTTCTCCTACACCAAATAATCTTTTGTCCATCAGATCCAAACTAATTAATCTTACTCCCATAAGAGAACAGCACATTTCCCCCAAAACTGATGGGCTTGTTAATGCATTCTCTAGCAAAAGAAAGTATTTTTATGTGATTAGTCTCCCTTATATAAAGTTTTTTCTCTAGATCCTGAGACAAAGACCTTTAGAATTCAAAACACTCCTTACCGTTTTCGTGCTGACATTTGCCCCAGAAGTTGATTAGACCATATTAGCTAGGGCACCTCTACTTACAGCTGGATTTTTATAAGCTTCAATGTGTATTTTTCTCTCCATTCTTTCAATTAGTGTCCTGGGACGGCATTTAGTGTCGATTATTTGCAGATGAACCTCATTCTTCATATCTCTTAATTACCTACCTTGCATTAGGAAAATAAAGACCAAGAAATCTGATATTTCACGATACGATTTTGTTGGTTGTGCAATAAAATCACTTTTTCACGAGAGGCAGCACTCAGTTCACTTGTTTTGGGCATTATTTAGCAGTTAAAATTATGTAGATCTTACACGATTGAAATATTTTCGAATACTGACAAAAAATAACAGGATTATACTGTAGGAATTAAAAAAAAAACAAGAAAACAAACAGATCTTTGTACTTATGTACAAACAAAGAAAGTGTGCAAATACTTTTTTCCTGGTGTTCATGTTATTTTAAAATATATCTTTTATTACGATCAAGGCTTTCAATTGAATGTTTACTGATATTTAACAAGTTTTAATTGTACTTATTATTAGGTATACTCAAATGAATTGTTTTCAATTTTTTATTTATTATTTAAATAAAAAACGGGGTGTGCAAATACTTTTTTCCCCACTGTATTACAAACATTACTCATTGGTTAATAATAATATGATGACGTTTATTCATCTAATTTTGTATCTAATTTTATTTGTACTTCTGAAGTTTTTTTTTTTTTTATGAATTCTTTGGTCCCTGGATAACTAATAAGAATGCTGGAATGTTTAATTATTTGTTCATATATAAAGCCTTAAGGGCAGTTAATTCAATGCATTAAAAAATCACCTTATTAGCAAGCCTAATTAAAAATGATTGTCTCTCAGCCGTTAATGTAGTTTTGTGTTCAATTTAATATATATGTAACACGTAAAACAAGCGAATTGAAGTGCATTATAAGATTTATGAGGCTATAAAAATAAAACTACATACTCATTTCATACCTTTAGCTAGAAGAATTCTATAATTTAAAAAAACTCATACAGTAAATATTTTTCTTCGAATTCTTAATAATTACCTGCCTGAAGGGAATTACATCGTTAAGAAGAGAAACTCCTAGAATTATTAGAAATAATTCTCTCCTCCGAAGTGGAGTCATAAAATGAGTAGGGTACAGTTAGAGTGTGAAAGGGTACGACGGAAAAGTATTCTTCTGATTAGATACGCCCCTGGCTGAAGGCCTTGGTGTTTTTGAATAAAAGAGAAATAAGGATTTGGATACAATGTTGAAGTGAGAGTTATTTTCAAGAATATAATGCAAGTAGCCCTTATTATCGCTGGTTGGCATAATGATATGGATATAAAAACAAAAATTCTGTTTTGGCTGGGTGGAGGCGGCTATCTTCCAGATTACATACAATAAGGTTACAAAAAAAGGTCCATCACGCAGGGGCTGCGTAAACTAAGCAAATTTTCCAAGTGCGTCACGTATTTGCAATTATCTCAAAACGTAAAAGTTTAATTATAACCATATTTGGTATTTATGCTTCAAAGAAAGCGCTTCATAATATAACAGCTTATTTTTAATAAGACATGAGTAGGAGTGGGGACTGAAGGCCAAAAACTAAAAAATGCAAATATCTAGTTATTATTGATTTTAAAAAATACACATACACACTCACACACACATATATATATATATATATATATATATATATATATATATATATATATATATATATATGTATATATATATATATATATAAAACAACATTTATGGAATATTCCATTTGCAATAAGATGGGTTCTATACAATGCTTAGATCCGACCCATAATAACGGAGATATTAAGAGTTTTATATATATATATATATATATATATATATATATATCCAGTCATCTCCTTGGTAGGATCGATGGAAATTTTAAGAAAAATTTCGAAAATCGCGTCACGAATACGACTTCAATAGCTGATTTCCCCTAAGGGAAATCTGCCAACAAAAGTTGGAGGAACTGCATAAAAAGCAGATTTCTCACGATCTAAATGACTCACTTGTGATCTCATTTCGCCACATATTCGCTATTTCTAAGTAAAATTCGGATGAGTATAAGTGAGGACTTCTGAAGTCTGAAAACAAGAAAGTTGGAATAACTCGCTCAATATTTGGGTTACGAGAAAATGTATTGACCAACAATTATAGAGCACCAATAGTTTAACAAGATTGGTTCAATGACACTTCTATTTGCCTCAGAATATTAAAAATTCGTGTTCTGTTTATTTATTAATAGTCATGTACTTGTTAGCAGATTTCCCTTCAGGGAAAACAGCTATTGAGGTCGTACTCATGACGCGAGTTTCGAAAAATTTCTTCAAATGTCCATCGATCCTACCCAGGAGATGACGAAAATGAGGTCCGTTCAAAATTATATATATATATCTATATATATATATATATATATATATATATATATATATATATATATATATAAATATATATTGATATAGATATATATATTTGTCTGTTAACGCTCTAGCGGGTCGCAATTTTTGTTTGATCGTTAACCAAACTCGGAATTTAATCGTTTATGTAAAAAGGAAGATCAAGTTCGTTAATGGGCTAAAATCGAAACCAGTGGGAGGGTGGTTTAGAGGGGGGGATTTTTCGAAAATTCGAAATATCTCCGTTAACCATAAGACGTCGGATCAAAAAAGTGTATAGAAACCAATCTTATTGCAAATTAAATTTACTATAAATATTGTTTCTATACATTTATTCTGTATCTTTAATATTAACCGAGATATTTGGATTTGTATTGTGAGTGTGGTTGGCTATGTTTGGGAGTTTTCCGCCGAGCGCACTAGCGCTAGTGTGGCCGTTTCACTAAGTATTCGTCCTCGTGAGAATAGGTTATTACTAGGCAGATTTCTCTATTGTAAAACTTCACGTGGGAAATCTGCTTAGTTTACGCAGCCCCTGCGTGACGGACTTTTTTTAATTGGTTTAATTGGGCTTACTTGGTATATCTGATTTTTTTTATTCTGAAAAGTGAATTAATACGTAGTCCATTAATTACTTTACTAAATATAGCAAATTTAATTCATCTGTAGAAATTAAAATGTCACTCCTGAGGGCAACGGCCCCTTTCTGGAGTTCTCGAGTATTTATCAGAAACACCAATTCATGACTACAGTAATTTCTCAAGTGTCTGGGGATGCTGGGTGTAATTTTTACTTTGCCGTGTGCGGGGCTCACATAGCCTTTTTAGCTACAGACGATTTAGCCTCTGACAGCAAAATTTAAACCCACTATTGAAGGTAGTATAGACACACTCGCATCCATGAAAATTGAACATTTACGGTTTATATTTCTTTGCCCAGTAATAGAAGGTATTGGATATAATTTATAGATTTTAGCCAATTATTGTGTGAATTATAGTCTGTAGTAGAATTATCTCGGAGGCTGAATGAGTGTGTACAATAATGGGGTGCTGTCTTCCACCTTTGGAGACCGCTCTACAGCTTCCAGCTCGTGCTAAGCCATGAGATATTTTTGCCAGTTACCCCATACGCCGTACATTTATTGGTGATAAACCATCAAGGGTCGTAATGAATGAAATGGATTTATCTGACGTTAGCATGAGCCTGGGATGGGAGAGCTTTTGTGTCCCGTTTAAAGGGCTCACAACACAGGAACGGCAGACCCCCTAATGGTGTTTCGTTTCTTTATTTACCGTCATTGCTCATGTAAAGGCCCCTGAGAGGGGTAGGTTGGCCGCGCTCTCCCTCAGCTACTCACTGTAAACCCTTCTAGCAGATTCCCCTTAATGTAAATCAGCTATTGAGGGCGCGGGTTTTGATAAATGTCTTCAGAAGTCCATCGGTCATACCTAGGAGATGACGAAAATGATGGCCGTTCATTCAAGAAATATCTATAGATACACAAATCACCAAACTCATAAACAAATCGTCCCAAGAGATCAACTATTGGAAAATAAAGGAAGCTTTCATTAATAAAATAGAAAAATACCAACACCCAAAGATCATATACACTGATGGCTCGAAAATTGCCGAGTCCTCTTCCTGCTACTACTACGAAGAAAATGCCTGCCAAAAAATTAAACTCAACAAATTAACCAGCATCTATTCGGCCGAACTTTTCGCAATTCAGTACGCTTTATATCACTGCATTTGCAAACACTCGACTCAAGAAAAATTCCTGATATGCACCGTCTCGTTGCGTGCCCTATTAAGTATTAAAGATGTATTTACGAACAACCCAATAGTTCAAAAAATACATAATCAAATACAAATGCTCCGAGAGTTAAAAAGGGTCGTCTACTTCTCGTGGATTCCAAGCCACGTGGGAATAGATGGAAATGAAAAACCAGACTTAGCAGCCAGAGAAACCCACAAACTCGACACCATCACCCCTCCAAAAATTACATCTGCAGAACTCAATCAACCTCTCAAAGAAGAAATTGATAAAAACTGGCAACACATGTGGAACGAAACCCAGAACAATAAACTAAAAACTATTAAAACCTCCATCCGTCCATGGAAATATTCGACAAGAGTTGTATTAGGAAGACTCAGAATAAGGCACACAAGATTTACGCATGGTTATCTTATGACAAAAGAACAACCCCCGATTTGTGGGAAGTGTAACACTGACTTGACTATCTACCACATATTAATGGAATTTCATAAGTATTCAGGTATTCGAAACGAATGTAATATTTCCAATGATATAGAAGTGGCACTTGGAGATGACCCGAAAGAGCTAGATAAATAGTTCGATTTTGTGAAAATTACGAATTTATACAAAGAAATTTAAACTAAGTGATTTTTTTTGTATCCTCGTTTATATTGTTATCATGGCGATATGGATGAGGATACCAAAATGTGAGTGATAGATATTACAGGGCGATGATAACCTGGTAGTTTTTCGCCCTAAAACCCTACGAAACAAACAAACAATTAGATGAGTGTATTTTTCTGCTGACAGTTTTGACACCATTAGTATCCCTCTACAGAGGTACAATGAATGACATATTTTATAAGGAGTTTGTAGACATGAAAAGCATATCGAAATTGTGAGGAGTAACCAAAATAAAATAAAATAAATAAATATGTTACATACCAATATTGATAGAGAGGAGGGAGATACTCTGTACGGAGGTCACATCTTGAATGAGGGGTAAGCAATGGTAGGTTACGAGTGGGGTGGAAGGCTTTGGGGAAAAACCAAGCAGATCGCCTATCATTAAACCTGTAATATTTTTAAAGTGTCGCACATATTGGGGAGATTCCTGTTTCAGAAATGAGGCCTCTGTGGTGATTGTCGGAATCGAAAGATTGGTTGTTAGTGATGGCATATTTTGCGAGGGCAGACGTGGTTCTATCTTCTTTTATAATGGTGTGTTTGTGTTGGTGAAGTCAGTTTTTACTACATTGCATATGAGTGTTGTAGAATACAATTCTTGGTAGAAGAGACTTTCATTGTTGGGGGGTCTTTGAGTTTAGTGAATAGTGATTTTAAACTGTTATTCTTTTAGTCCTAGGTTTTTTTTTATGGGGAATGTTTCTTTTATGGTTTATTTGTTCGGTGACATGTTTTGTGATATTTTAAAGATTGAAAAATCGGGGGTGGACTTTAATTTGTTGACAAGGTTATTTATTAAGGCTCGGGGGCATTGGTGTTTAGAGAGCATTTTGATCCATTTTACGATTTTTTGGAGATGGAATTGTGGATGCAAGATGGTGAGGTCTCAATGGATACGATTTTTTTTTTTTACACTTCTCTCTTGGATGTACGGAGTGAAAGTTTAGAAGTTGTCCTGAGTAAGTTGGTTTGGAGTACCAGCCACTAATGATGGAAGAATCCGGTTGTCTAATGAGTAATATATCTAGATAGTCCAGGAAACACTCAAAGAAATAAACGGAAAAAAAGAGAACACATGCGGTGGTTGTCCCTTATCATCGACTTCAGTATAACACCGTTAATAGTGGAAAAACGCCCATCACGCAGGGGCTGCGTAAACTAAGCAGATTTTCCACCTGCTGGTACAACACACTTGTGATCTGATCTCACCATGTCTACCCTATTTTTATGTAAAAAACTGATGAGTAGAAGAGGTGGGGGAGGGGGGTGTACTGAAGGCTGAAACGAAGAAAACACGAATAACTGGCTTAATACTAAAAAAATACATAGAGCAACAAATATTGACCATCAATAGTTTAACAAGATTCGCTCTATAACATTGTCTTATTCCACTCGTACTAGCGAAAATGCTTTGAGTTTAGGATTTAAAATCGTATATGATGATGTCGCCACACGGTTAAAGTTAAATGAAAACAATATTTGGTATTTAAGCCTCGAATAAAGTGCTTTATGATGTAACTACTTATTCTTAATATGACATGAGTGAGAGTGAGGATTTACTGAAGGCAGAGCACTAAAAGAATCAAATATATTGGTTAATATTCAAGCTGCAGAATAAATGTATTTAATAACATTTAAAGACAATTAAATGTGCAATGAGATTGCTTTTTTATAACTTTCTATTTGACTCCATTATTTCGAAATCCCCTCCTCTAAATTCCCCTAACACTAGTTCAATTTCAGCCATTAACGAACTTCACCATTAGTTTTGCATGAAAAGTTTATATATCGAGTTTGGTAACAATCAAATATTTCGTAAATATATATATATATATATATATATATATATATATAATTTTGTAGTCATGACTTAATGTCACTGGAAAATATTCCTGTCAGCAGTATGCAACTACGCAACGACATAGTTTATACCATTTATCTTGAAAATTAATCACTATAATTTAGAAATGTCCAACGAAGTCAATTAACGCGTCA
Source organism: Riptortus pedestris (assembly GCA_019009955.1). Taxonomy (NCBI): domain Eukaryota; kingdom Metazoa; phylum Arthropoda; class Insecta; order Hemiptera; family Alydidae; genus Riptortus; species Riptortus pedestris. Next base: position 84,710,040 of record CM032233.1, read on the forward strand.
CAGTTAACAAATAAACAAAACTAAATACTTATATGTTCAATAGTACTAATCAGATTAAATTATAACGAATTTTAGAACTTTAAGTACCTGAAAACATTTAATAAAAAAAAAAATGGAAAATGTATTATTTTATTGTATATAGTAGTTTAATATTATGTCACTAGTTCTTTTATATATTTATTTTTCTTTTTGTATATTACTAGTAAGATTACTAACACGAAATGGGCCACACTCAGGCTAAAATATGTATATATTAGCCAATCAAATCTATATATAATTTTGAACGGGCCTCATTTTCGTCATCTACTAGGTGAGATTGATGAACATTTGAGAAAATGTTTCTAAAATTACGTGATGAGATGTCAATAGCTGATTTCCTCTAAGGGAAATCTGCTAAAACTCCAGTCGAGGCTAAAGCTGCTTGAGAGCTATCTATTCATTCCCTGTAAAGGCTTTGTAAGGATAGGAATTGAGTAACATGAGAGTACAACCTATACATTTTACGTTTGACTTATCTTGAAGAGTGTTATTGAGAATTAAAAAAGTCCACCACGCAGGGGCTGCGCTAAGCAGATTTCCCACTTGAGTCACGTATTTGTATTTACCTCAAAACGTAAAACTTCAACGAGAACAATATTTGATATTTAGACTTCAGATAATGTGATTCATAATATAACAGCAATATAAATTCCCCCTCTAAACCCCCGAAAGTTGGATTTCAGTCATTAACTAACTTAATCTTTAGTTTTACATAAATTTTTTAACTATCATGTTTGGTGACGATCAAACAAAAATTACGACCGCTAGAGCGTTAACTCATTTTCGTCATCTCCTGTGTAGGGTCGATGGACATTTGAGGACATTTTTTCGAAAATCGTGTCATGAGTCTAACCTTAGGGGAAATTTGCTAAAAAGGAGGTCACCCCCCCCCCCCTCCTAATTTCAAAAGTAGAAATGAAAAGGTTTGTAGTATTTCAGCCTATTTTTTCAATTGTAATACATTTAATGGCCAATCTGAGCATGATTGTACTCAACGTTTAGCATATATAAACACTTTTGACGTTGGTGTCCACTTCTGTATATGACATGGAAGAGGCTGGAGCTGAAATCGCGTGATTAGCCATTACTGCAATTTGGATGATTATTTTTTGGTAGGTATCTTCATAGGTTATACGTGAATCATTTGAAACTTGATTTATTACCATTATAAGTACTAGGGGTATGGAGAAATGCCAACTAAACTTGTTCCTTCATAATAATGGTATAGGGCAGACCGCAGAGAGTTTTGCATAATCTTTACGAAACCGTAAACCTTTTACTGCTGCTGGTGTATTTAAGAGCAGCTGTGTGGCAGGGTGAGGCTTCCCTTTCCTCGGAACACTACCCTTCAGAGTAATTATTTAGGATTAGAGGGGAAGGGTTGAAGCTGGGAGTGAGGGCCTGTATTGGTCCAGCCCTAGTATCTGCACGTGTTTGCATTTATTGCCCCCTTCCCTTCCGTGTTTACCTAAGAACCATTTCACTTTGATAGCAGGTGGTACACCCTACTTCGAGATTAGTAAACCACTAGAATTGCCCATACCGTTACAGGAGGCCGTTTAATCCGATTTAGCTTAACGTTAATTAATACCTCCATAGGTGACTCCGGATAGGGTAACTTTTATTCAGAATGATAACTCTTGGTTTATTCTCAACTTGTATAATAAGTATAATGAATTGTTAAGTAAAAAAAAGGGGTTGTGTAAACTAAGCAGATTTCCCACGTGAAGTTTTACAATGGAGAAATCTGCTTAATAATAACAGTAGTAGTAAGGAATCTCTAAACCTATTCACGAGGGACGAACAGTTATGGAAAAATATCTCGGTTAATATTCAAGATACAGATTAAATGTATAGAATAATATTCATAGTAAATTTAATTTGCAATAAGATTGATTCTATAGAATATTTCGATCCGACGCATAATAACGGAGATATTTCGAATTTTCAAAAATCCTCTCCCTCTAACCCCCCCTCCCACTAGTCCGATTTCAGCCATTAACGAAGTTGATCTTTCTTTTTACATAAAACGATTAAATTTTGAGTTTGGTAACGGTCAAACAAAAATTGCGACCGCTAGAGCGTTAACAGACAAATAAATATATATATATAATTTTGAACGGACCTCATTTTCGTCATTTCCTGGATAGAATCGATGGGCATTCGAAAACATTTTTTTGAAAATCGCGTCATGAGTACGACCTCAATAGCTGATTTCCCTTGAGGGAAATCTGCTAATATTGTTAAATCACATTGAAAATTTATTACCTATTAAAGACATTTGATGAGTGTCGTGCAACTAAAAAGTCCATCACGTAGGGGCTGCTTAAACTAAGGAAATTACAGATTTGCAATAGATAAATCTACTTACTGGTAGCACTTAAAACCACCATGAATATTAAGTTATTTTTATATATTATATTATTAAATGCCAAATATTGTTTTCATTGAACTTCTACTTTGTGAGATATATTCAAATACGTTATGTTGACCCCCCCCCCTTCTTTTGTTCATGGACTACTAAAATTTGAGACTGCTAAAAATTATTCTGATTCATTATAATACTAGACATAGTACACAGTTTTCAATGAAATTAATTTGTATTCAGATATGTTTCAGTAATTCTTTTTCTTTCCAGTCTAGTATTTTTCTATCTCTTCAGCTCTCAGAGGTTGGCAGACGTGTTTTTTTTTTTACAATTCGGACGCTTTCCATTGGGAGGTTATTAAAATTGACTGAAAGATTTCTCATTACCGTTTGTAGTTATTCACTGAATATTCAAGGTGATGTTAAGTGTCTGTTACCAGTACGTAGACTTATCTATTGTAAAACTTCACTTGGGAAATCTGCTTACTTTATAAATATATTGCCAGTGTAGTTAAATTAAGGCCATCAGTATTAGTTTTATAGTATAAGCATCATTTTCCCCTATTTTTTCTGTAAGTTAATTTTTCTGTTGCCTTTTTCAATATATATGTAATATTTTTTATTTAAAAAAAAAAAAAAAAGTCCGTCACGCCAAAGCTGCGTTAACTAAGCAGATTTCCCACGAGAGTCACGTATATGCATTGATCTCAAAACGTAAATGTTCAATGATAACAATGTTTGGTATTCAGGTTTAAATGAACTCCTTCATAATATAAGAGAATATTGTTAATGTGAGATGAGTAGGAGTGGGGGTTTGCTGAAGATAATACTAATAATGCAAATATCTCAGTTAACACTCAAGATTGTTAAAACATGTACATAACAACATGTATAGAACATTATATTTGCAACGAGAAGAATTTTCGAAACTCTCCCTCTCTAATCCCCTCTCCTCCTGTTCCGATTTCAGCCGTTAACGAAGTTGATCTTTCTTTTTGTAGAAAACGATTATATACCAAGTTTGGTAGAGATAAGACAAACTTGGCGACCGCTAGAGCGGTAACAGACAAATATATATATATATATATATTAAAAGGTTAAAAGAATTTTATTATCTAAAATATTAACAAATAATAATTTACAATAGAAGTAAATACAATTTTTCAAGCTTATTGGCTTTTTTAAATATTCCACATTACTTATATCTATTTTTATTCTAAAATCTAAATGTATAATAAGGGAAAAAAATACAAAAAAATAAAAACCCAAATACAGAAATAAATAAAAATTCTCAATTACAGAACGGTTAAAAGTAATACAGAAAAACTATAGAAGAACTATAAAGATACACAGCAGAATATAAATTTGTACAGAAAAAAATAAAAGCTCTTCAGAGAAATTAAAATGTTATGTGCTTAAGTCTCTTATATTTGTAATTCTTGTAATTTAAACTACTATAACTATAATTAACTATATCAGCAATATGCTGATACTTACTATTTTGACATGCATCGAAAAAGTGTTCTGCTTACTTAGTTATGTACTCATTTATTGTGGGAATATATATATATATATATATATATATATATATTTGTCTGTTATATATAAATTTGCTAAAAGAAGTTCTGCGAATGATTTTTTTCTGAATTTATTATTTTGACTGTTGTTTTTTTTATGGTTGCGTTAAATCATTTAATTTTTATTATCGTTTCTGTTGAGCCAAGATAGTATTTTTTTTTTTAAATCCAAAAACTTGTTATTAATTACATATAATCAATAATTGTATCATAAAATAACTAATAAGGATTAATACAATGATATAAGTGGAGCCCCAATTGCATGGAAATAATCCTGTAAGCAATTGTAAATGAAAAATAACCGTGCTATTGTGTCTTCCCTCAAAAACTGTGTTAGACTCCAAGAACTCCCCCCCCCCAAGAGTATTTCTTAGCCCACCAAGAAAATTTACGCCCATCAATTTCCTTCTTGTAACATATGAAATACATTTCGTAATGTGTGACTTAAATTAAACATTTTATGATTTATTTATTATACTAGATTCTAGTAAATTGTTGTTTACTACTTTTCGTTTCCGTCTAATAATGCAAATTCGCAGTATCAAAGAAGTTTGAATAAAGTATGAAATTGTATTTTACCTGATGGGCACTACTTTGAATAGGATCCATTTGATATTCATGAATACATGTGGATGTTCTCAGAAATAGAACATTTCCATGCATTTATCTACGGTCGTAATCTTTACTTTCCTCATTTCTTATTTATCTTACTACCTCCAATTACAAATATAAGTTTGTATTTCATATTTTTTTAAAGTTAACTCACAGTTTGCTAGGCTTATCAGATTGACGAGGTTGACACTGAGGACGTTCTGGGAAGTCAAAATCGGTGTGGGCGACACGGATAAGATGCAATGACCTAACGCTGGTAGGTACCACCTCTACTCGGTAACAATCCGGCGAAGAAGAATTAATCATGGTAATAAAAGGAATATACAAGCCACGTATCGAATGCAGGCGAAGTAAGCATTCAAGTAGAACAAGTCCGTCACGCAGAGGCTGCGTAAATTAAGCAGATTTCCTACGCCCTGGATAACACAGTACTCATCTCATTTCACCAAAAGTAGAAGTGGGAGTTTAATGAAGGTAGCAAAATACGAAAGTACGAAAAATTCGCATAATATTTGGAGCTATGAATAAAACTATAGAACAAAAATTGCAGAACAAGATTGACTACATTATATTTTTCGATCCGATACATAACAACGGAGATATTTCGAATTTTCGAACTCCACCTCTGGTCCCATTTCTCCCATTTACGAATATATGATTATTAACAAGAAAATAAAAGCGTTAAAGCGCAAAATATTACCATGTCAACTTTTAAAACTTCTAGTTAAATCGTTAAACCGTCCACGCCATTGTATGTCTCAAACTCAGTTATTATACAGCGTCACATTTTTAAAAATATTTTTCGATTGAGTTGCATAATATTATCTTAAGAAACAAGGTCATATCTTTGAAGAAAGTGGTGTTACGGCGTATTTGTGAAAGGTTCCTGACATAATATGTATGACATTTAATGTTTTTATTAGGCCGTAAAATGTTTTGGGGTTGCTTATATTTTATTTTTCTATGTGAGAATGAACTAAAAATTTCTTGTTTATTTACAGGTAAGCCTTCCTGTATAAATGAGCAGAAGCTGTAGCGTAAGGTAATTATAGTATTTCCTAAAATTATTCACAAATAAAACATTTACCAAAATCTGGAATATGAATAATAATAACAAGAATAATTGTATAGATGTATATTTATGGTTTATCTTATGGGGATGTGAAAAAAAAAATCGTAATGAATTGGGATTCTACAGAAGATGCCAGGAAGAAGTACTTACTACTTAGAAAAAACAAGGCTCAATTCTACAACTATTCAATCATAATTTTAAATAATTAAAATACAATACAGAATTCAATATATTTAACTAAAGCCAATAAAAATACGTATCTCATATTTCAAAAACTAACCATTTACTAACAAATAAAGATAAATGTTGTCTCGTGTGAATATGACATAGAGGGTTTATGGTTTTCCTTGAGAATTGTTGGTGTAAGGTTTTTTTTTTCAAGCACAATATAATTTATAAATTAGCTAAGCACAACATGTAAAAGATAAAAATAACCATTTATAAATATTATGCAGTCCCATTATCCAGAAATTCCTCAAAAACGGTTCCCATGCACTAAACTAATGCATTCTATATATTTTGAGCTGCGTTGTCTTTAGATTTTTATTTATTGAAGATAAATATGGATTTATTCTCATGTCAACAAAGCAAAATTAAATTTGGAGATTGTTCTTATTTCAATAAATACATTTATTTGAAAAGAAAAGAAATATTAAAATCGATTCCCCATTTAGTTGATACATTCATAAATCAGTTGCAAGGTCTACTGAAACTTGTATATTTTCAAATAAGATTAATTGTATTAGGCTACAGACGGCACTCACTGGAAGAGCAGGGGGTGAAAAGCGCTCCGCCTCTTCACTGAATGTTCACAAGTTAAAAAAAAAAAAAAAAGTTGTCTGAAGGGTATCCTGCACGACATACTGTTCAGTTCAGTTAATCTCGAGCGTAAAGAAATGTAAATGAGACAAATTAAAAGAGCTGAGTACAAATGCACACCAGCCAGTGTGTTCATCTAAACACCTTCTGTCAGGGAGATGGCTTGCCACTCAATCAGCTGTCCTTTGAAAACAGTGGTTGCGATGACAGGCAATTATTTCAACGGAATATTCTGAATTGGACTAACCTATGCTGGAAGGTCCACAAAAGAATGAAAATTTCAAATGATTATTAAAAATAATTTTTATTTCTCTACTATAGAACGTTTCACTTCGAGATGGCAGTATGTATTTTCAATGGGGTGCTCTGTCTCCCTCTTGCATATGCCTCGCTAGATAGCTCTGTCCTCCTCCCTCCGTGCGGCGTTGCCGCTATATCTCAAAGTTGTCCAATTTTTACGGGAAAAATTCTGTAACGTTCAGAATTTATCGCTCCATCTGCCTATGCTAAAAATTTATCAAGAAAATAAAATCTGTTTTTGCAATTAATTGTTTTTTGTCCATTTTTTACATAAAATTTTTAATGGAAATTCTTGTTTCTCTCGTCACTGTGATCTTATTTTTTAAGATATTAGTTTGATATTCGACATGAAGTTAGTATATATTATCTTTATTCGTAGCAAGGAACAATTTTTTTTTCAACGACATTCCTTTCCATGTTTTTGCCATAATAAAAATAAAAATTGAGAAATCCTATTTTTAAAAAGTAGCCTGCGGGGAATTTCCGTTCTATAATTGTTTATTAAGTTTTGTTATACTCCTTTTAAAGAGGACAATTCAAATTTAAATTTTTGAAGCCTCCTCCGAACATTATGGGACGCTGACAACTGATGCAATTAATGTTTATATGTTGTGGGAGCGTCGCGGCACGGCGGCAGGAGGAGAGCTGGACCCCCCCCCCGGCTCTCTCCCGCCCGCTCTCCCGTTCTTTCTTATAACTATCTATTCTACCATGATTATTTAAAAAGCCTCAACTCAGAAATTGTAAATTTTACTGGGAAACACTTTTTTTATTAATCTTTTTAATGTGATTTGAAGTTAATAACTTAAATATATCTTTCAAAATGTAATTTTCGACAAAAATTGGAGTTAAGGCCTTTTATAAACTGAGAGCAATAGAGGACTGTGAACAAACAGGATTGGGATGATTATTTATAACAATAATATTAATATATATCTTTAATCCATTAATAATTATTCATTATAATCATAATTATAGTTGCATAATTAAAAAATAAAACCATTTTAATCAAAGAAATTCCTAATAAAAATCTTTAATGACCTTCAAAAATGTCTATTGAAAGCAACTTAATTTTAGAGTATCTAATTTCTTAGCCCATCTGCCAAGGAGAAGAAGCCTATTAAATTTAACGTTTAAAGAAAAAACTATCCATTTAGATTATTGGCCAAAATAGTCAAAATCTTAAGTATGCTTCATGCCTAACAATCAAAACAAAAAGCACGAAAATGTAATATTATATTAGGTGCTATATAAAAACATCAGTACTTGTTTCTTCGTCTGACAGAGGTTCAACTCCGCTCATTCCTTGCGAGTCCGTAAGCGATTGAGTGGAGGATCCTGACGTCGACCCCAGTCTTATTATGAAAGGCTCTAAATCGTCTTGTATCTCATCTGCCTACCACATCGCCTCCTCTATTTTTTAACATGTTCCGCGTAATTCTGCCAATTTTCTTTTGACTTTCTCATAGCCTTCCCTTATCAATGCTGCCATTTCATTCTTTTGAAACCGGGTATTGTTCATGGCTACATAGTGCTTCACTTGAGCCCACACAAGTTCTATTGGATTTAACTCGCAATGGTAAGGTGGCAACCGTAGAACTTGACAGTTACTTCTTTCGGCCATAGTGTCTACTCTGTACGTAATTTACTTGGTTTTGTGAAAGTTCACTAATTCCAGCAAGTCCCTCTTTAAGCTGTCCGCTTCAAATGATATATATTTAGATTCCAGCCATTCCTGAAGCTCTTTCTTAGTGTTTTTGGACGATGGGATTTGTTCTTGGCGCCGAGAATGGTACGAAGCGTTGTCCATAACAATTACGGTCCCTTCAGGAACATTTGGGAGTAGCTGTTCTTGAAACCACTTTTCGAAACATTCACCATCCATTTCCTCGTGGGCATCTGCTGTATTTTTTTTACATAAGAATGTAAACTCTGCTCCGCAGACGAACCCTTGCTCGCCTCCAGCATTAACCAGCGCAAATCTCGGTCCTCGTGCTGTGGGTTGCTTCAGACCAGCAGATAGACCTGCGAGAAATGCGTCTCGAGCCGACGAAATAGTTTTGTCCCTCCATGTACTCGTAATAGTGTGCCCAACGTTGACCCACGTCTCGTCAAGGTATACAACATACAGTCCATCTGCTCTTGCTTTCCGGATACTTCGTAAATATTTATGCCTCCACGAAATCAACTCATCTTTCTCAGTTAGTAACGCGTTGTTCTTTCTTTTTTCGAAGGCAAAACCAATATCGACGAGTGTCCTATACAGTGTTGTTCGAGAAATTTAGGCAAATCTTCATCCGATTTCATGTTGGTTAATAATAAATTCAAAGTCGGGGGAATGTTCTGGAAATAAAAGCTGTGAACCTTCTGGCGGATAGCCGATAATACAAAAGAATCATACTTGACTAATCGAGAATCCTTTCTTTGAACTTTTAGACATTTTCTTTTCTTTGTGGGAGTTGTGAATGGGCCTTGGCTGCTTCTTTTAATTATCCTATAAACAGTTCGCTTTGAAACTCCCGTGGCATTACATGTTTCGTTCACAGCTTTGTTCACAGTGTAATTCCGTCTGAAGTAGTTATATACGTTGAAATCTATACCTTGCTCTTTGCTGCGAAGTTGTTCCCCCTGTTTTCGCACAACATATAAACATTAATTGCATCAGTTGTAATCGACCCATAATGTTCGGAGGAGGCTCAAAAATAAATTTGAACTGTCCTTTTTAAAAGGATTATGACAAAACATAATAAACTATTATAGAACGAAAATTCCCCGCAGGCTACTTTTTTAAAATTGGATTTCACAATTTTTATTTTTATTATGGAAAAAACATGATAAGGAATGACATTTTAAAAAAAATTGTTCCTTGTAACGAATATAGATAACATAAACTAACTTCGTATAGAATTTCAAACAAATATCTTAAAAAATATGATCGCAGTGACGAGAGAAACAAGAATTTCCATTAAATTTTTTAGGTAAAAAATTGGCACAATACAATTTATTTCGATTGTGTATCTTGTTTTGTTGATTTATTCTTAGTATAGGCCGATAGAATATTAAAGCTGTGAACCTTCTGGCGGATAGCCGATAATACAAAAGAATCATACTTGACTAATCGAGAATCCTTTCTTTGAACTTTTAGACATTTTCTTTTCTTTGTGGGAGTTGTGAATGGGCCTTGGCTGCTTCTTTTAATTATCCTATAAACAGTTCGCTTTGAAACTCCCGTGGCATTACATGTTTCGTTCACAGCTTTGTTCACAGTGTAATTCCGTCTGAAGTAGTTATATACGTTGAAATCTATACCTTGCTCTTTGCTGCGAAGTTGTTCCCCCTGTTTTCGTCGCTTTTGAACTGCTGATGAAGTTCCAGGTTCAGCCATCTTCAACGAAAATCGGATGCGCAACTAAATGTCCTAACCCTTATACGAAATCCTATCGGATTGTTATCACAAATAGATGACCAAAAAAATTGAAAGGACTACTTGTAAAACTTCACTGAACTGGATGTGTACTTGGCAAATGCATAAACTGTAATGATCATATTTGCTGTAAGGAAGCTTGCTTATTGACTCCGAGAGGGTCAAATGTTGTCCCAAACAGGTAGGGGGAATAACCCCGTGGGTAATACTCCATCACTGGCCAACGCATCAACCCTTGATCAGCAGGTATAACTAAAGGACCATTGTATTGTAAAACAAGAATGTCATGTTAAGGAAAGAGAGAATTATTAGAAATATGTTTCCATACTTACATTAGGTGTTATTTAAAAAAATGTAAACGTTTGGAGAACAATGTATTCTAAACATTATTTTGCCATCCTCCTGACAACTTTGAAAGAAAATAACATTATCACAGAAGCACAAAAAAATTTTGAAAATAATAAAATACCAAACCATAGAGTAACTTGTCGTTTTATTATTAAACTGAAATTTGTATGCAGGCTTGGGTAGCTGAACGGCAGAGCAGGCGGGAGAGAGCCAGGGGGTCCAGCTCTCCTCTTGCCGCCGCGCCGCGACGCTCGCACAACATATAAACATTAATTGCATCAGTTGTAATCGACCCATAATGTTCGGAGGAGGCTCAAAAATAAATTTGAACTGTCCTTTTTAAAAGGATTATGACAAAACATAATAAACTATTATAGAACGAAAATTCCCCGCAGGCTACTTTTTTATAATTGGATTTCACAATTTTTATTTTTATTATGGAAAAAACATGATAAGGAATGACATTTTAAAAAAAATTGTTCCTTGTAACGAATATAGATAACATAAACTAACTTCGTATAGAATTTCAAACACATATCTTAAAAAATATGATCGCAGTGACGAGAGAAACAAGAATTTCCATTAAATTTTTTAGGTAAAAAATTGGCACAATACAATTTATTTCGATTGTGTATCTTGTTTTGTTGATTTATTCTTAGTATAGGCCGATAGAAGATTAAATTCTGCACATTTCAGAATTTTTCCCGAGTTTTTCAGAAATTTGGCGGATTTGAGTGAGATTTGGCAACAGCGCACGAGATCTACTGCCATCTCGAAGTGAAACGCGCTATAGTTTCGCGTTCATATGCGCCTCATCTGGAGAAGTTCTACAACAAAAATGAAACTAAACTAACGGCTACATCTTCGTATAGAAGAAAGAAATGTAAGCAAGAGAAGGATAAAAGAGAATATGTACACCACAAAAGATAGAAATACGGTGATAAATAAGAATACAGAGATAAAACATGTGAACTATATATATTTTAATTTATTAGAAACTTTAAAGTGATAGTTGATCTATTATAAATTTCTCGTTTACTATTTATACCACACTTTATAAGGGATTATCTATATATTTTTATTTCGTGAAATATCGATATAAATCAGCTGACTTGAAAGAATATGACTTAAAATTATCTGTGGGTCAGTTCAATATTTGGGAAATCATAGCCTCAGCATTTGCTGTAAGACGGACATTTATTTTTTAAAACTAAAATATATATTTTCACCCTTTCATCATGAATTCATCTACCTTTAACGTATAGTATTATCTCATTTCTCCACAGGGCTTCAACAGATGGACTAGTCTAAAAATAAATAATCAAGAGACTAGCTCCTTCCTCACGTAACTTGTAACAGGGAATGATGTTATTCAAGAACAGCAGGATGTCCTTCTTATTTCCGCTTGGGGTTGATGCTCGTATTTAATTATATATTTTAGTTACGTCTCCGAGGAAAGTTATTACAATCCTGATTTAAATTTGTACTTAACATGTAAGCTTATATTTATTAAGAAATTCGTTGGTTTAGTTCAACTCAAGTATTTCTGCCTACTTTTAACTAACTTGTAAAAATATTATGATATAGTACAATTGTTCTATATATTTTTCTGTAACTAAATCATGAACGGAGTTATTTACATTTATTCTTTTCCAAGTTCTGCTACTTAAGTACATAAAGACGTTCTAATTTTATTAGCAGACTTGCGTCAATGGGAAATTATTTATTGACGATGTACACAATTTCTTCAAATGACAACGAATCCTACATATATGCCCAGTACTCACAATGTTCATTTTATCATTACAAAAACCGATATTCTAACGTTTCATGGCCAACTAATGATCAAGGCTCATGAGCTCTGAGGCTTTAAATCAAATTTAAGGTGTCAGATCAAAATATGATTTAAAAAACTTTAAAATAAAGCAATGCCCTACAATTGTCTATTTAGACCTTTACTGTAACTGAAATGTTAAAGGAGCTTAATGTGCTTTGATTGCTGGCTGATCGGCTACGTCACAGGGCGCTTTCGATGCAGAGACATCATTGTTAAGCCTCTCGAAAGTTTTACTGGAGAGATTTGACAATGGTATGGTATAACTGGCGGGAACAAACTACTAATTTATATTAGGAAAGTTAATAGCTTTTTCGATATACTTCCTTCACGTAGGAAATCTGTTTAGTTTAAGCTACCTTAAGGAAATCTGCTATTGAGGTTGTACTCCTGACGCGATTTTCGTGATGAAGCATTGATTTTCAGAAACATTTCTGTTTCTCATACAGCCCTCGGTGTGAAAAAGCAATTGAAGACTTTTAACGGAATCTAGAATTTTTCTTCTGCCTGTACCAATGTATTTTTCTTGGTTGACTTAAGAAGAACAACTTTCTCTCTTATAAAACGGTTTGCTGTGACCGAATTAATTCAGAATTTCAGCACATTTCGTTACCGTACCAATGTCAAGTGAAAAACCTGGGAAACTCTATGGAGAAGCCTAAATATTAATGGAATGTAAAAGCGAATTAACGCACTTCTGTCTACAGCACGACTCTCGAAGAATTTAATTGGAGGATAATTCATTGCATTACAATCTATACGAGAACTGTGTTTAAATAATACGCTGAATATTAATAAGGAGTCAAGTAGTTGGTGTTCAATTGAAAGTAGGCACTATTATATTTGGCATTGTCTATATCATGCTTGTGCATAAGAAATGTACACGTTGCACTGAACAAGATGAATGTTCATGCTCGTTTAATATTGGAAATTATTCAATCCCTGACCCGAATTATAATGTACAAGTAGTAGACGAATGCAGTCTTATCTCGTCCTGTTTAATAAATTCTACATTGGTCTTATCTGTGCCCTAGGACGAAAAAACCTTCTCGCAGTCGCTGTGTAAACTAAGCAGATTTCCCACGTACTAGTATGACTCAGTATTGATCTCTTCTCACCATACATTTTCTATTTCTAAGTGAAAATCTGATGAGTGGAAGTAGGGCTGAAAAATTAAAACAATTACAAAGGCTAAATAGCTATCTAAATATTTGAGCAACAAAAAAATGTATAAAGTAACAATTGTAGAACACCAAAAGTTTAACAAGATTGGTCCTATAAAATGTTTCAGTACGACTCAGAATAACGGAGATATTTTGAATATTCGAATTCGAACTCCTTTATTCCAAGTCCGATTTAAGCCGTTAAAGACTAGGAGCTTAAGTATTAACCGTTTCCTTAATTTGGGCATACATTTTTATGTCCTTTGTTCTTAATGAGCCAATGAGGATATCGCACTTAATTTCATTTCTCATTTCGATATGCTCGTTATTATATTTGCTTTTATATAGATTCAATGAATTTTTCGGGAAGCTTATACAAACAGGCTTATATTAGAATTCATCGTAAATTTATTCATATATTTTCATAAAGAAAAAACGAATATTGAAATATATTATAAGAAAGATATAAGAAATAGCATATTATTAGAGAGTACTGTATAAGGAGATTCCATTGCATAACGAGTAACTAGTACACTTCACTTATAATTACTGATCCATTTTTGTTCAAAATGCGGCATTAACACTAAATTTATTTATCGTATATTAATGGGCATTGTAAAACTGCCGTTAATTAGGATTCAAGCAAAAGGTCAATGGACACTCTAGTAATATTTAATTGCTCAAGTTTTTCAGTCCCTTTCGACGGAATTAAAAACAACTCCGTCACGCAGGAGCTGCATAAACTAAGCAGATTTCCTACTTGCGGGTATATCACAAAATTGATCTCATCTCACCATATATATTACATTTCTGATAACAATCCGAGTAGAAGTGGGGATTTAGTGAAGTCTGTAAACAAGAAAATACAAATAACTAGCTTAATATTTGAGCAACAAAGAATGTATAGACTAATAATTGTAGGGTACAAATAGTTAAACAAGACTGGATTTTTAACATTTTCCGAAAAGTCTCATTATAAAGAAGACATTCTGAATTTTCAAACCCCCCCCCCTCGAATTCCTTCCTATTCCTGAACCGATTTCAGCTCTTAAAGACGATGGACTTTAGTGTTTAGTAAAACGATTATATATCATGTATAGTAGAGATCAAATAAACAATTTCAGACACATCAAATAGACAAATTTCAGAACATAAAATCATAAATGATTTCATCATCACACAGCATACTTGCATGCACCTTCCACAATAAAAATTCAACGAAAACAATACTTCGTAACAAAGTGGTTGATGATATTACAGCTAATTGTTAATATGCCTTGAGGAAGAGAGAGGTTTTACTGAAGGCCGTAAACTAAAAAATCCATACATCTTGATTAATATTCATGATAAAGAAAATATGTATAGAATACCACTTATAGGACATAAAATTTGCAATAAGATTGAAGCTATACAATTTTTTGATCTGAGGTTTAATAACGGAAATATTTCGAAATATATATAATTTTAATCGTACCTCATATTCGTCATCTGGGTAGGGTCATGGACATTAGAGGAAATTTTTCGAAAATCGCTTCATGAGTATATCCTCAATAGCTGATTTCCCCTCTAAGGGAAATCTACAAAAAATATTATATTGCTTGAAGTGTATAACGGCCTTCTACCTGAATATATTTATTTATATACAATAGAATGGAGAAGCCCCTAGCGGCTGTTATTTATAAATTGAATGTACCGTTTGTTTCCTTTTGCTGCGAAGTCCTCGAGATTAGTGTGGTGCCATTCGTTTGTCTGGTGTCTTCTAAAATCCACGATGTGAATTTACGATGTAAATTGGTTTACGTGGCGAGAAAGTTCAGGATCAGGTGGCTGTAAATACGTATTAACTATCCAGCTGTCGGCTGGTGGTTAGCAGGCCTTAAATTTAAACTGTCATCTTTCCTAATATGGATCTCTAACACCTTTTCACCCTATCGTCTCTATCAAGGTGTTTGGCAATTCAATTTCTCTTCTCGCCTGATGGAAAGTGTCAGCTCCGTAAATTATCACAAATAGTCAAGAGCTCAAATTAGTCGGAAGCATCGTTAAAGAAGAAATAATACTTCATTTTTTTTTCTTTCTAGATAGACAAGTAGTTGTCTATATTTGGATAATAGCCAATGGTCTTTTTCTTAAGTTCCGTTAACTACTCATTTCATTATCATAATATGTCTTCCAGATATTATGGTAAGGACAACTTTCAAAAATAGCTCTGTTATGCAATAAGCCACTCTTGTTGTTATGTTTTAATATTATTAACCCTTCACAGACAAGGAATATGAAAATTACATTGCAGGCAAGCTGGGTCACGGGTGACCCAGTCATATTTATAGCACATTTTTTTCATTTTAACAAAAATATTCCAGTTGTTGTTGTTTTTTTTATATAAAAAAAGAAAGTATAGTTTAAAAAATTTTATTTAGCAATATACATAATATGATAAAAATACAAAAACTTACATTAGTAGGAACTATACTTAAATTAGTAGGAACGTAGAGTTCCAGACCTTTGGTACCTTTGGTATCCGTATAGGATAAAAGATAAAAATTAAACGAGTAAACTCCTAGAAGGGGAAAAATAAGAAATTTCCAGCTATAAAAGACGAGAAAATTTAATAAAATCTTAGTAATTAAATAATTTTCAGTAAGTTATCAGTCCTCCATTTCATCCGGCAGTCCAGCAATAATTTTTCCTACTCTGAACAGTCAAAAACTTTCCAGATCAAAATAAATAGTTTAAACTCTTAAAGAAAAAATATATATAAAAAAATACTCTACGGAAAAAAGACTAAGAAAGTATGAGGGATAAAAAATTAAAAAAAGGGAATAAACTCTTAGTAATGAAAGTTCACTAATACTTCAAACTCAGAACAATCTTCTATTTCTTCATCTTCTTCAGGTGAGACTCTGGTAATGCATCGAGAACAAATACTTAGCCTATGCTCAGCACATAGGCTTCGATTACAATGAGCGCAGTTTGATGTACCCTTACGATCTCTTGATTTTTCACAAAAAGCACACCGACGTCTTGAAGTGCTGGGTCCAGGCTGATTCTCAATTTCTTTTTCATCAACTCTCGGAAGGAGGGGAGGGGTACCGTGCACTCCCCCTCCTCTCCTTCCCTTACTTTACTCAGAATATTATTTTTACCAACCTCTGGGTCACCGGCGACCCAGCCTTGCCTGTGAAGGGTTAATTAACCGTTCCCCTGTTTTGTCTAGCGTACAATTATCGTCTTCAACGTCTTCGTAACTCCGATAAAAAACAGCATTTTTAAAGAGAGAAGTTCTTATTCTGGAAATGTTTTGGTATCCTTATTTACAGGCACTACTACAACCCCCTGGTCTCCCTGAAATCAATTATCCCATCTAAATATCATGGACTTTCGAAATCAATATCAATTTATTGCAACTGCTTTAGAGAAGTTCTACTTACCCACCGGTGTAATCAGTCTATATAATATAATTTTTTTTCTATATAATTTAAGTTTGTTATTATTATTAAGGTTGTAATTGATTAGTTATATAAACAAGTTTGACGACGTTTTGACTGGACGATTTCTCGAAGATAAGTGAATGTATCTCTCTCAAAGACCCGCTTCTACTCCTTTTTAACTAAGCAAAATGTTTTGATGCACTTCACTTAAAGTTATTTCATTTCTAATTAATAAAGGATGTCTCCGTTCCAATGCATCGGATCAAAAAAGTTATAGAACGTTACATATTTATTTTTTTATAATATAAAAAAAATGCTTCTATACAAATGTGTTGTCTAATTAAAACGAAGAAATTTGCATTTCTTTTGTTTCCGCTCCTTCTAATTCCCCTTTCCCAGTAAGTTAATAATCGTCAAAAAAGGAGACGCACAACTAGATAACAGACATAAATATTAAATTTCAACATTCCAAGGCTAGTCGTTTTTGAGTTATGCGGGATATGTACATATGTCCAAATGTCAGGCTAAACTAGTCAAAATGTGTTCAGGGAAGGTCAAAACAGACAATTCAAATCTCCAAACCGAAAATACTTCCTTTACTTAGTAAAATAAATTAAAAATCAAAACCGTGAAAAAATAACGTATGAGAATAACTTGAATTAATTTTTAACTCATTAAAATATTAACAGTTGTCTTTTGATGCAAAAAGACAATTTGTTTTGAAAAAAAACTTGTACTTGGTAGTGAATGGAATATTTTAACTGGACACCATTATTTATTCAGGGGTGGTTAGGGGATTATTTATTCAGGGAAATTAGTCATGTTCGAACTATGTTCCAACCAATTCGTCAATTTTATGAAATGATTGAACCATTTTTTTTTTTCTTCACAATTCGAGTAAGAAGAAGAAAGATAGGAAGATGGTTGGAGGCAAATAGAATCTTGCCAATCATTGGAGTAATCCCCAATTACTATCTATAATTGCCTTAAATTGGTATTTTCTTTAAATGCGTGGAATTACTAGAAGTGGATATTTTGAGGGGAAATATCATTCTATATTTCAAAAAGAATGGGTTTCAGGCATTTGAGATTTTGGATATTTAAGTGAATCTAAAAATACGAAATAATCAGCTCGAACCGAATATCAGCAAAAAAAAAAAAGAAAAAGAAAACAATATTTTCTTTTGTATAGAAAATAAATAACAATATTAATTTAAGGGAACAATGTTTCCCTTATAAAAAAAAATTTTGCCACCTGATAATACACAGACATTGAACTGACCTGTAATATAGATAAATGCTTATTGGCTTTACAGAATTTCTCCTTAGCAAAGGAGTTCAGTTTATATAATATTTGTTAGTTATATTGTTAGTTTGAAAATGAATAATAATAAATAAATGCATATTTACATTCATAAATAAAAATACTTCCATTAATTAATAAAAAAATAAAATAATACAAAGCAAAGTAATGCTATTAAAAAGCAAATAAATAACAAAAAAATATAACACAAAATTAAATAGAAACCCTTCTACATTCAGAATTATTTTTAATAAAATAATTTCATTTCCAAAATCAATAAGAGACGTAAAATTATTATGAATATGAAAGTAAAAATTATGACAAAAAATATACGGCGATTATAAAATACATTAAAAATAAAATATAATGCACAAAAATTATTCATTAAGAAAAAATGAACGGCATTTCCAGATGATCATCAGATGCACGTATGATATTGTTAATTTTTTTTTTCATTGCTGCTGAGTGCTTTAAGAAAACCACTTTTAAAATAAAGACATTTTTCTCTCATTGAGCTACAACAGTACAGTATAAAATTGATGAATATTTTCGAAATAATCTAAATTACATATTTAACACTTACTTCTAGAGTCAATGGGATTTATTATGTTTTAATAGTTAATTTTAATTTCTAAGTCCTCAATTTCCTTAACTGAAATATAGCTTTGTAAATTGTAAAATGGTAAATATTTGGTAAGATATTCTTGGACCTTTAATATTTCAAATGTAGGTTTCTAGTAATAATTCGAGCCTCATGTAAGAATCAAATATTACTTTGCTGGATGCATTTGAAGGTAGGACCTAAATGCCAAGCAATAAATAAATGATGATAGATAACATAGAGTTGATCATATTTTATTTTGATGGATTTGCATTGGATGTTGGAAGGCTTTGTTTGTTCGCTCTTTGATATGGCCACAATACCTGTCAGATTGTTGATTAGATATTCCCCTAGCCTCGAAAACGGGACTGAACGAACAAAACCGACAACTGGCTGATGCTGAATGTCTACACCTCAGGGGGAAAAAAAAGTGTTTTCATTATCTTCTTATTCAGAACTCTTTAGTAAGCTGTTTTGAATTCATTAATGTCACCTTTTGTGTCTTTTTTCTCTTTATCTGAGCTTGAAGCTGCATTTACATTAGTGGCAGCATTTATTCGATATCTTTAAAGACCGTTGATGAATAATAAGATATACAAGTAATAAGGAATTAGTATTTGAATACTTTTTTTTTTTTACATGGTCTTACTACCATCCAATCATTTTAATTTATACCTAACCATTTAGGCTTAATCTCCCCATCATGGTGATTTTCGTGTTATCCTTTTGAAATTTCTCATTAATGTCTATTTGAATAATAGGATCATTAACATTCTCTCAATCGCGATAGAGCGCTACAGTTTTTTAAAACCCTAGAATGGCTCCAGTCACTAAGGTCTGCAAGACCTCAAATTCAAGACCCCTCAATAGATTAATACTCAGATTAAAAAATATATAAATACATTTAACATAAAATGAAAATTTCATATGGAGATTTAACAATTTATTATTTAATATTATTTTATTTATTTAGCTTTGTACCCCATAGAGATGGTGATTGGCATTATTAGGATGATATATTTACTCCTTAATGTGCTTACCTTTTTTTTTACTTTTATATTATGAAAAATATTTCTTTAATATCTGATTCATTCTCATATCCGTGCTTTGTCTAAAGAATATAATAAAAGTTAACCCTTTTAAATCTTTTTAGGTATGCTGTAGACCTATTCTATTTTGGATCATATGTATTTGTGAAATATATTGGCTGCTGTCAGTTAATAGTTCTGTCATATCGTAGGGTATGTGAAGGTTTTCTCGTTGGATGCAGTCTGTCAGTATGTGTTTTATCGTAAGGCGTTTGTTGCAGTATTTGCATATAGGGCCATCAGTCCTTGTCATTAAGTGTCTATGTGTAAGGTATGTGCGACCGATCCTGAGTCTGGCAAGAACAACTTCCTCCCGTCTAGTACTATGGCTGGATGGCCACTCCTTAATAGTACTTTTGATACAACGGAGGTGATTGGATACTTCCATCCATTCTGATTGCCATTTGTTTAGGATTCGGTGGCGTATATGTCTCACTATGTCTTCGAATAATAGGTTTGTCTGTGTTTATTGAGTTTGTTGAGTAATTAGTTTAGCTTGGTAGTCTGCTGTCGTACTAAGTCCAAGGTCCTCGTGTCCTGGCAGCCAATATAGGGTAATTGTATTTTGGAATATTTGTTGTTTATGAATTTCTTCTGTTATGTTTAGTGCTTTTGGGTGAGTGATGTAAATGTCTCGGAGGGTTAAAATAGAAATCGAAGTATTTCATATAATTTAGCTTCCTGGCCTCAAGCATTCAAATACACATTATTATTAAATTTCTTCTTAGCGTTTATAAGATTGTATTAATATAAAATCGTTCGTAAATGAGTTCTGAATCTGGAGAGGTTTCTGAAGTACATAAACATTACCTGGTGTCTAAAGCCAATCTTCTTCATTTGTCTTGATTATACTCCTGGCAGTTTCGTTAATCCTCAAACTGGAGGGATTCAATTTCTTTTTCACCACATATAACTGTTTCATGAAAAATTACGTACCTACTTTGTTAATTACTCTCTTCTCTCAGCTATTGTGGTTCTAGTCTCTGAAGAGGGGTAGCCTCTGAAGAGGTGATAGTAGACCACGTGTAGGGTAGTAAGAATAAAATGTGAGAGGAGAATAAAGTCCGTCACGCAAGGGCTGCTTAAACTAAGCAGATTTCCCACGTGAAGTTTTACAATAGAGAAATTTCACGAGAGTCAAACAGTTACGGAAACGGCCGAACTAGCTTTTGACGGAAACTCACGACTAGACCCGAAGTTAGCCGATCTCATTTCGTCCGTTACAATTAATAAAAATGCAAATATCTCTATTAATAATCAAGATAGTAAAAAAATGTGCATAACAACATTTATAGAACATTACATTTGCTATAAGATTGGTTCTATAGAACTTTTCGATCCGCCTCATAATAACGGAGATATTAAGAATTTTCGAAAGTTTCCCTCTCTCTGGTCCGATTTCAACCGTTAACGAACATGATCTTTCTTTTTGCATAAAACGATTATATATCAAGTTTGGTAACGACAAAACAAAAATTGCGACCACTAGAGCGGTAACAAACAGATATATATATATATATATATATATATATATATATATATATATAGAGAGAGAGAGAGAGAGAGAGAGAGAGAGAGAGATAGATAAAATAGTAATATAGATACAATAATAGTAGAGCATCTATAACTTAATAAGATTAGAAACATTTTTCAATACTACTTGATTTCAGCCGTTATCGAACTTGATCTTTGTTTTTATATAAAACGACTAAATGTCGAGTTTATATATATATATATATATATATATATATATATATATATATATATATATATATATATATACATTTTTGAACAGACCTCATTTTCGTCATCTACTAGGTAGGTTCGATGAACATTTGAAGGAAAATTTCGAAAATCGCGTCATGAGTACGACCTCAATAGCTGATTTCCCTCAAGGGTTTTTAACCCGGCAGTGGTGGCACCGGGTCTCTGGGACCCACAACTTACAATGTTCGGGACTCTAAGAAGCAACAAGAGGGAAATACCTGTGCGTCTTTTGGATCGCCAAAGGGAAGTATATTCTTCACAATTTGGTTTTCAAAAGGACCGCAACATTTTATCGTATATTCCCAAGAAAAACAAATGCGTTCTCATTCTTTCAACCTTCCATTTCAATACAGCAATGATCTTTTGACCGGATACAAAAAAAAACAAAACAGGAAGATGCAAGGATTGTACTGGAACTGATCGAAAATCCCGATACTACTGTCGCGTGTGTTCAGGTTTTGTGTGCCTTGAATACTCACTTTTTGTATGCTCAGACTGTTTTCAAAATAATAAGTGACTTTTACTATATTTTAGTTAATTTTTTATAACCAAAATGATACATATTATGCTCCTATAATGCTTATTTACTTTGTATTTCTTTTTAAATTTAATTGTATACGTATTAGTTGTAAATTAAATATTTTCTTCCAGATATTATTTTTATTACCTTGCATCATGGTAGATTAATACTTACGCAGTGAAACTTTTTGTAAGAAAAATCTAGAAGTTTAGGGGTCCGGGTCTCATAGACCCGGTGCCACCCTAAGGACTGTTCTAGAGGGTGCCACCACTGCAGGGTTAATGGTGGTGGTGGTGGTGGAAATTATGAAAAACGTGAGAGAATATAAGGTAAAGGGAGATCCCGTGTGTCAGCAGCACCTAGGGAGAACTGCTTAGTTTTGTGCTGACTTTTTTTCTCATCTTCCAAGAGCGGTCAGCTTTTGAGAACTAGTAGGAATGATAGAGGCTAGCTTTTGTAGAGGGGCATAGCGGTAGGGTTGGTAAGGCAATTAGGAGGCTGGTAGGCGATTAGAGCTCCTTGCTATTCGGTAGCCCTCCCCACCAGGAGGAGGAGGACGGAAGGAGGGGGGTCGGGAGGACCCGGCAGGAGGGGGACTAGCTGGCTCAGTAGTCATGACGGACGGGAGCATGCTCATGTGCCGACAGTGGTGGCGGGTTTGCTGGATATACGGCGACCAGGAGAAATACTACAGGGCTCTCTATGGAAGGAAGAAGTCGGTTAAAGGCACACAGACCGCTTCGGTACAGACCACGGCAGTGCTCACCATGACCACTCACCAGCTCTATCTCAGCAGAAATGAGTGAGTTAATAGCCCTTACTTAAATGACCTGTACTCGTTTCTATTAAATCCACAATAGTCTACAATAAATAAGTTCATTAAAAAAAATTACCAGACATTTTTTGGTACAACTTTAATTCACAATTTTTTTTTTTTTTTTTATTCACCGGTCTAACTCGGCTAATGTATACAAATCTTACCCTTACACCTTGTAATCCACTAAAATTGTGTAAACAAAATGTTTACCTTCTCATTCAAAATAATTTTATTTTTATGTTATAAATGATATCCCGTTCCATTGCAACAGATAAAATACGCTATAGAACAATTTATTAATCTATTTGCCGATTAACAAAAGAGAACACAACACATAAATCTCCATTTCTAATAGTTTTAGATAATTTTCAAATACTTTTTTTTTTACTTCATTTACCTCCCCCCCCCCTCACAATAGTCGGTTTGATCAAAAAGAAAGGTGCACATATAAATGTCATAACAGTATCGAATACAAAATTTCAACACTCTAAGGCTAGTCGTTTTTGAATAGAAATGACGATTACTTCTTTCTACTAAATCCATACAAACCCATTATTTGCTTTAAATAAGTTCATTAAAAATATTTTTATATAACCCCGACATTGATTTGGTTTTTTTTTTATTTCGAATTGTTTTTTTATTGACCGGTCTAACTCTCCTATGTATAAAAATCTGATATGTGCTCCTTGAAAATTAAGTAAAAATGTTTGCCTTTAATTCATTTAAAATCATTTTATTTTTATGTTATATACGATATCTGTTCCAATGCAACAAAAAACTACAAAAACTACATGGAATATCATTTATAAGTCTATTTGACGATTTACAAAAGAGAACACACACACACAAATCTGCATCTCTAATAGCTTTGGAGAAATTTGAAATACTTTTTTTTTTTAATTCCCCCCCCATAGTCGGTTTGATCAAAAGGAAAGGTGCACATATAGATGCCATGACAGTGTTGAATACAAAATTTCACTCTAAGGCAGTGGTTTCCAACCTTTACGCTACTACGCCTCCCCGAAAGAAAACATTTTTTTGTACGCCTCCCCATTTTATTATTATTTTAATATACATGTATAATATAGATGTACATACATTATATATGTATATAATAAATATATAAATAATATAAAATAAATTTTATGTTACGATATTAAGTTACATTTATTTGTATATATTGTAGTATATGTTTTTATTTAAAATTTTTGGCGCCTCCCCTGGCAATTGTTGGCGCCTCCCAGGTTGGAAACCGCTGCTTCTAAGGCTAGTCGTCTTTGAATAGACATGACGATTACTTCTTTCTACTAAATCCATATAAACCCGTTATTTGCTGTAAATTAGTTCATTAAAAATGTGTTTAAATAAGCCAACAATATTTTGGTTTTCCAACTTTATGTCGAAATAGTTTATTTATTCCCGGGCTAACTCTCCTTATGCTTAAAAATCTGATATATACACCTTGTATTCTAATAAAATTATGTAAGCAAAATGTTTACCCGTAGCTCATTTTAAATTATTTTATTTTTATGCAACATGCAATATCCGTTCCAAAACAAGAGATAATAAAACGTCATAAAACACAATTTATAAATATATTTTACGATTAACACGACACACAAGAAAACACAACACACAAATCTGCATATTTAATAGTTTTAGAGAAATTTGGAATAATTTTTTTCCCCCTCAGTAGTTGATTTCGATGCACAAGTAGATGCCACAACAATCTCAAATATAAAATGTCAGTGGTTTTTGAGTTCAAATGACTATTACTTGTTACTGTTGCATCCATATAAACCCATAGTTTGCAGTCAATTAGTTCATTAAAACCATTTAAATGAAATTATCAAACATTTTTTTGGACTCTTTTAATGTATTATGTAGACACCACGTACTCCTATAAAATTATATTATCAACATTTTGAGCTTTATTTCATTTTAAATCATTTTATTTTTAAGCGATAAACAACATGTCCGGTCAAATGCAACAGATAAAACATAAAACAATTTCATAGAACCTAATTTATAGATCTCTTTTACAATGATTAAAAAAAAAAAAAATATATAAAAAAAAAAAAAAAAAATATAAAAAAAAACCTCCCCAAACCTTCTGTATGTATAATAGTTACGGAAAAATGTTGAATGTTTCTTTTCTGCCGTCCTTTGAAATTATGTAAGAAACACATGTTCACCTTTAGTTCATTTAAGATCATTTTATTTTTATGTTATATACGATATCCCTTCCAATGCATAAGATAAAAAAAAACATCATTTATAAATCTATTTGACGATTAACAAAAGAGAACACACACATCTGCATCTCTAATAGCTTTGGAGAAATTTGAAAGGAATTTTATTTTACTTCTTTAACCCCCCCCCCTATAGTCGGTTTGACCAAAAAGAAAGTTGCACATATAGATGACATAACAGTATCAAATACAAAATTTCAACGTTCTAAGGCTAGTCGTTTTTGAGCACTTGTTTCTACTAAATTCATATTAACCCATTTTTTTAAGTAAATAAGTTCTTAAAAATATTTTTTTTTTATAATCCAAGATAGTTTTGGTTTTCCGACTTTATTTCGGAATTTTTTTTTTTTTTTTATTCACCCGGCTAACTCTCATAATGTATAAAAATCTCTTACTTTTACGATTACTTCTTTCTACGAAATGCTTATAAATCCATTATTTTCTTTAAATAAGTTCATAAAAAATACTTTAAAATAACTCCAACATTGTTTTGGAACTCTATTTCGAAATTGTTTTATTATTCACCGGGCTAACTCTCATTATGCATAGAAATCTGATTTGTATTCCTTGTGCTCTTATAAAATTAAGTAAGAAAAATGTTTACCTTTAGTTCATTTAAAATCATTTTATTTTAATGTTATTCGTGATATCCGTTCCAAAACAACAGATAATAAAACGTTATAGAACATCATTTATAAATCTTTTTTGACGATTAACACGACACAAAAGAGAACACAACACACAAATCTGCATATCTAATAGTTTGAAATAATTTATTTTTTAATTTCTTTAACCTTCCCCCTCCCCATAGACGGTTTGATCAAAAAGAAAGGTGCACATACAGATGTCATAACAATGTCCAATACAAAATTTCAACATTCTAAGGCTAGTGGTTTTTGATTACTTGTCTCTACTAAATTCATATTAACCCATTTTTTGCACTAAAAAGTTCTTAAAAATATTTTTTTTTATAATCCAAGATTTTTTTTGGTTTTCCGACTTTATTTCGGATTTTTTTTTTATTCACCTCGCTAACTCTCATAATGCATAAAAATCTCTTGTGAACACCTTGTACTCCTATAAAATTAAATATATAAATTATTTATGTGTAGTTCATTTAAAATTATTTTAAAATGATATAGGAGTTCTCCGTTCCAATGCGTCTTAACGATAAATGTTATAGAGCATAAATTATAAATCTCTTTTACAATGAATAAATAAAGGCCATATATAAATCTTCTGTAATCTCTAATAGTTTCGGAGAAATTTATAATGATTTTTTTGCCCTGTTTTAAACCCCAAACCCTCCTCACAGTCGGTTTTGATCATAAATGAAGGCTTACAACTAGATGTCTCCAAACTCTCAAATACGAAATTTCAACATTCTAAGGCTAGTTGTTTTTGAGTAATGCGAGGTATGTACATAGGATCAGACGTCAAGCCAAAAATAGTCAAAATGCATTCGAGGAGGCTCATAACGAATAATTCTGACAATACTTGCAATATTTTGTTTTATTTCGTACAAAGGAGTAATGAAAGTCGAGAAAGTAAGAACAGGGTATATATTTTGGGTGTCATTTTTCTATACGGAACAAAAAAACTGTCGCAGAACGCCTGGTAGCACGTAGATTACGTGGGCGTTTCGACCACTACTTTGGTATAAAAAATTAACAACAATATTTCATTTTGGTAGCACATGAAGATTAGAAAATCTTTATCCAGAAAAGTCTTAATTGTAAATATATTACCAGTTAATTCGTTATTAGTCGGACCCGTACTATACTTAACCCTCCCAGTACCATGGGGTCCTCCGAGGACCCCTGCTCTCCGAATTTTTACGAGAACTTTATGAAAAACTTGACAAATCGAATTATTACTTTGTGACTTTTCCTTTGAAACGGTTTTTTATCAGATCGTACTAACAGTTTTTATAGATTCTATTAGATAAACTATTAATAATTTATTTATTTCTAAAAAAACTTTGTTTGGGGTCCTTGCGAGACCCTATGGTACTACACGTATAACTTTTTTTATACATATCTATTACAATTTTATTGATTGTATGAAATTTATTTATTAAAAGAATTTATTGATTGTAAAAAATTTATTGATTAAAAGAAATTAAAAGTTTTAAGTCACCAAACTCGAGGAAAGAGAATAAAAAACAAGGTATTCCTTCCTATTTTTACTCTCTTTTCTCGTATTTTGATGAAAAACGGGAAGCTAATTGATTCTTAAAACGGCAACTGTGCTAACTAAATACGTAATATGACGACTCCAATGAGTCAAATCAGTGAACCAAGACAATAAACGAAGGATTTTGTTTCTTAATCAATAATTTTTTTACAATCAATAACTTCTTTTAATAAATAAATATCATACAGTCAATAAAATTGTAATAGGTGTATATTAATTGTAGTCATTTTTCATATTCCTAACTAATTAATCCAAATAAATTATGTTTTTATATGAAAAACGTCGTAAAAAAGAGTGGGGTCCCGCAAGGACCCCCGTGGTAGTCTGTGATTGTCCGGACCCGTGGTATTGAGAGGGTTAATCACGAACAAAAAGATCGAGCAAACAATCCTCCTTGAGAGCTTACTATTACTTTCACACCAATCATTTATTCGTGAAAGAAATGAGATTTTACTCCATTGTTAGGTCTTCTGATAATACACACACACACACACACACACACACACACACATATATATATATATATATATATATATATATATATATATATATATAAAATTTTCTTCGGACATCGTTTCGTCATCTACTAGGTAGGATCGATGGACATTTGAAGAATTTTTTCGAAAATCGCGTCATGAGTACAACGTCAATAGTAGATTTCCCTTATGGTAAATCTGCTGAAATGAATATAGTAACCTTTGAAAAACCGTAGACACGGCGCTTTCATTAATTGATCTGAATTAGATCTCCTTGGACATCTAGTTCTGACAGTTCATTCATTAGTGCTACACATAAATCACTTCTGGAGATGTCGGTGAAATTTAAAACACAAAGTTTATTAAATTGATAGCAAAGGAAATAGTTAAATTTAAAATAATATACTAATGAAATACTGGTAATACTACCATAGCAAATAATAGTTTCCTAAAATGTTTCATTGCTAATAGTCGGATAGCTTTCTCAATAGAACTAAGAAGAAATGTAAATATCAACTTTCCTTCTGTCATTACATTACACAGTTCCACTAACCTTAACAGTTGCATTGGCTTTTTCCAGTGGCACATAAAATGGCGTTATGGATAGCTTTCATTTACGAACATTTGGTAATAACTTGTAAGTGTCAATCTGCAGTTGAGAAATACATTACTTCTAGATATATAGATAACAGTACTTCAAACATGAAATATTAACAATCTCTTAAGCCATTAATCATTCTTGCCTCTACAACTTTATTACTCTGAACACGCTCATAAAACTGTATGATAACTGTTCTATCTTCTTGTTCATAAACAATCACCATTGATATCCAGGAAACGATTTAATGGAGAACTTCCGAATATTCAAAGCTTTATAGTTCAGACTCATAAATGTAATTCATATGCTAAAACATTCTTCATAACTCATTTTAAATAATAATAATAAAATATTTGTCTACACTTTTTATTTATTTATTTATTTTTATGATTTCGCAATTTTTCGTTCGGAATTGTAGTAACGGAGATATTAAGATTTTTCGAAATTTCCCATAACCCCCCCCCTACGCTCACTGGTCGCATTTCAGCCATGAACGAACTTGATCTTTAGTTTTTACATAAAACGTTTAAATATCGAGTTCGGTACCAATCAAATAAAATTTAGACCGTTACAGTGGTAACAGATATATATCATCCCCTTATTTATGTGTTCCTTATTTTCGTCATCTCTTGGAACGATTGGGATTTAAGGAAATGTTTTCAAAAATCGCGTCATGAGTACGACTTCAATAGCCTTAAGGGAAATCTACTAATAAAGAGGTAAATCGAATGTATTTTTATTATGTGTAAGGATTCGATAACCATTTATGTCTAGTAGTCTCAGTACGAATTTCCTTTGAAATACTAAAATAATGAACTTCCTACCCCAAGAATAAAAAAATCAAATATACCCCTACCTAACACCCAACAGCCATTATTATTCCAGTAAAACTGACAAGAAATATGACCAAAACATTTATAATGTCCTATCTTTCATAACCTTGAATAATTAAATTTCAAACAACTAATTTATTACTAATTATTATTCAAAGCCAGCAACTATTGCTTTCGTAAAATACAGGTTTTGTTTTAAAGTTCTAACATCCCCCATTACTTTCATCAATTTTTATAGAACGGACTTGGCCTGAATATACGTTTTTTTAAGAAATATTTCGTGTTACTGGCTCCCGGTGAATAACCATTATTTTAAAATTTGTTAAGAGATTATAGACGTGAAGAAAACTATGAGGTAGTGCCTGAAAGTCGGAAGGCAAATTTTGAAATTCACATCAAATTGGAATTCCACGTCAACATGATTTTAACTAAATTGCTTGTTTAGATACTGTATTTTGGCGTTAAACTAATTCCTTAATTACTATAAAACTAAAGCACTCCAATAAATGCTGTAACATTTGAGTCTCGATGTAGATCAAGTGTCAACCCCTTTCCCACCAACAGTGCAAGTAATAGTGTATAATTAGTGATGAAATGGCTGATTGAACGTGTAAAATAACTGTTGGTACGTGTTTATGGTTCAAAACCTAATTAACAAGTTTTCAGCTCTGCTATATTAAGCCAAAGAAACGTGGCTAAAGACAAGATAAGAAGAATTTCTACATTCCAATAGCGTGTAGTGTTCGCCTCTTTCCGAGAAGGCAGTTACCCAACCCAATTAACCGAGGTAAGGGAATAAGCAATCATCATTTTTCACTCCATCTTTTGTCCCGTATCATACAATTCTAAATACCGAACTGTCCTCTCCCTGCTTTTTCTTTTCGATGCATTAGCTAATTCACCCTTATATCTATTTCTAATCCATTTGTTGTACCCTTATTAATTTCCTTCGTTGCTAAAGTTATCAATGACATTCACCTCTTCTATCTGGAAGACTGATAATGCTTTGGGCCATTCTTATCCCCCACGTAATTCATTTCTTAAAAATTTGTTGTCTGATCTACTCATCTCACTTTCAAGAAATTTCTTTGATCATGAACTGCAAATTTTCTTTTCTTTATCTTCGTCTAAAGCCACAGCTTTTGAAAATAAGTAAATTTGAATTCAAGCTGAAAAGACTGATTGTAATTAATATATAGATTCCTACACATAACTTTAATAGTAAATAGCAATGTTAGGGTCAGAGTGGCCGACTTCAGATAATCTGAGTCAAACTACATCGAGTATAATCAGTACTTCAATAGGTGACCGTGGCGTTACTACACTGGTTCGCTACCAGGAGGTCCTAGTGTTGCAGTGAGAGTGAAATGTAGAGAGTCTAGTGAGTAAATCAGTCTGATAGCCGCTGGTATGGCGAAGGATATTGAATCTCCTAAATCCCGTTGTCTACCAACTTGGTCGTCGGTGATATAATCACTGCCCGCCCTCCGGAATGAGGCCCGTCGCCAACTCATTCCAGGTCCTCCTTGGTTAACGGGGGTTGTACGTCAAATTGAACACTCTCTACGTAAAACTATGATCGCGAATCCCTCAAGTCGAGCTCAGGGACGGTTAAGGAGTTTAAAGGGCTATAATGTCAAACGAATTATTTTTAAATTAAAAAAAAGTAATATAGTCTTCTTCTGGAACCTCAAAATCATCATTTGAAGTCAAAGAAATAATTCTTTTTTCACACCCAAAAAAATAATTGATTTATATTTCTTGTTTCTTTATTCATTTATGAAAAATCTTCTTCCTATGTTTTACCGTCTTTGCCCATTGTACCGATATACTAAAATACTTTTTTCTTTTACCTTATGTAACTACATCATACGCACTTTCGTTAGAAGCATTCGCCTAATATATGAAAGGAATAATTGCCAATAATAACCGTTTTGATATAAACAGGGAAAAAATGAAATTGTAACATTTTTAGGATTTTTGACCCTGACATTTTATTTTTGACAGTTAGTGGAAGCAAAAATTGTAAGAACTGTTTGTAAGCACATATAAAACTTCCATGGGCATAAGTAGAAAATAAAAATAATTCAATCAATTTTTTATTTCCCCAACTTAGTTCACATATAAAGATGCTTCATCAGAAGCATAAATACGTCCATAAAAACATCCTTGTTACGCTTTTGATAAATAACCTTCTGCTAGCCCAGCTACGTTAAGATCGAAAGAAACATCAAGGCTATCAAGTCGTAAATATCTGTCATATGACCCATCAAAATATTAACCAAACAATTGGATGGATGTTTATATTCTCCTGATCAAGCTTTATTGCATTTGAAGTAGGTTGAACAAATAAATCTTTTTTTAGAATAGGTCGTATTTTTAAATTCTCATTAATGTGCAAAAAAAAATGCGATTAATACAATATTCCCAATGCGGAAAATAAATTCATTTTATAACTCCTGAGACGCAGGTGCCTAATCTCTCCTCAAATATCCTAGTTATCCCATTGTAGAGATATAAGTTGGAGAGAAGGCTTAACAGCTCAAATAAATTATATCAGAGAGTTTTACTTTAAGAAAAAAATTTGCCATAACCAAAAAAACCTAAACCATCTTACATAAAAACGCGCCTTAACGATTTAACCTCTGACTTTGTGTGGCTATACCAAAAAAAAAAATACGAAATTACTTGAATGGACAATAATTAAATCTACTAGTTACCACAAAACCTACAAAATTTCTTTCATTTATGAGGACATAGCTGGTTCTATTAAAAAAAAAATGCACGAACAGTCGCTTTACGAATGCTTTATACAAGCTTTTAAATGAGTACAATGAAAATTGAAGCTTATCATAAAAAAAGACTATAATGAGAATGAAAAGCTACAGTAACAACAGTTTATAAGGTTAGGAGAAAATTAGTGTCATCTCTTTAAGTAGAACTATTTTTTTAGCATCAGATGTTCCTATAGATAACTTTTGTTTAATGCCTGTAGAAACACTTCTGATTCCTTCCCAGTAAGATCTAATGCATTATTTTCTAAGTATGAAAAATAAAGTTATCGTTTAATCATTAAATTAAATTATTTATTAACGTCCACTTTTTGCAACTGTGACTAATTGGGGCAGGTTATCTACAGGTTACCACCCTTTTCTAGCAAGGATTTTATTGAATGAATTCCGTCACTAAGTTTAATCATTAGAATTATCAAATTTCACAATTTCAAATTTCATTAAATTTACGGATTTAATTAATTTAATTTTATGGGCAGGTGATTTATTTACAATAGCAAGAAAAAATATTTGTTGTTGAATCTCCAGGCTACGCCTTGAAGCTGCTCCGTGAACAGATAGTCCTGATTTTCACAGAAACGAACAAGAGAAGGAAGAGCGTCAGACGAACATATAGTGTTCCTGTAACCCCCTTGCCTTCTCAAGAAGACAACCTAACAATACATTGTATGAGGAAGAATGGAGAAAACTTCACTAGAGGCCAAAATTATTATAGAGCCGACTCTTTTTAGTGTGCCACAAATTCTAAATAACAGTATTAGCAAGTATGTGTTTGTTTACTATTTGGCCAGATAAACGTCCTGCCTCATAAATGGCTTTTGTAGGCCTTTTTTGGTTAAATTTGTACCGAGAATGTCGAAATAATAAAAAGTAAAAAAAAAAAAAAAAAAAGAATAAATGTCATAAATATAAAATTTACTTTTATAAATTCGATGCTATCTCTTAATTATTGAAATCTATGTAAATAAAAATGGATGTTTGTATGTATGTCCTTTATAGAATCGTAAACGGCGGAACCGAATTTTATGAAACTTTGTATGTATATTACTACTAATCCAACTAGGTTTTAGGCTACATTAATATTCTCTGATATGAACAGGAGTGTGGGGGGGGGTTATAAGGGAAGGCCTGAAATTAAAAATAGTGATATTTCGTTTCCTATTGGTTTTTCGGCAAATATGCACATAACAAAAGTTATTTATTTTATTATTTAAAGTAACTTTTGTTGTATACCGAAATATAAATGACTGGGAGTCAACAAGTTTATATGACACAAAAGAACTAAACGAAACTTCGTATATGATTTGGTATTCATACCTTCCTGATTATAAGCTATATTAAACTTTCGAGGTAAGAACAGGAGTGGGGGTTATAAGGGAGGTTTGAAATATAAAATCGCGATATTTCGTAATCTATTCATTTTTCGGCAAACGTGAATATAACAAAAGTTGATTGCTTTGTTATTTAAAGTAACTTTTGTTATATGCACTTTTGCCGTATAACGAAGTATAAACGAGGTATACATAACAAACTATAGAAGTGGTCAACAATGTAATAGGACAATGTAGGAGGATAAGACTAAATCGAAATAAACGAATCTCCTTATTTTTGACTATAAGCTATACTAACATTTTTAGGAACGAACAGGAATGGGGGTTGTTAGGGAAGCATGAAATGAAAAATCGTCATATTTCGTTTCCTATTGTTTTTTAGTGAACGTGCACATGACAAAAGATGTTAATTTGATATTTAGAGTAACTTTTGTTATATAGATCATTATCGTAATTTATAAACCAAGTAATTTGCATAGACGTTTCGTTATAGTCATCAATGCGTATTCATGTATGAATTTATTGGACTTAGTACCTCCCAGCACGCCGGACTGGGTGTAAAACCTAAACATTGAGACGGGAAAATATAAAAATATTGTACAAAGTAAATCCCCCCAAAAAACCATCATCATTCAGCCTCAAATGATTTCCCGGGCGAAGCCGGGCATCTTAGCTAGTTATATATAAATTTATTATTTCGAATTTTCTAACCTGAAATCATGTTTCATTCACTTGGGCATAGAACTGAAAATAGAAACGACGTATTAATAAAAGTACGTCCCATTCATACTTAGGACGATTTACATTACGGTCGGACTCATTAGTATTTGTCTGAATACTTAATAGTACTAAAGGTAAACTCATTAATCTGTGTCAATATCATTTTATAATGAGTCAATATATTTAAGATCTGATATTGATTATTAGCATACAAAGTGAATTGTATTAATATACTAATATGATTGCAAATGAAATTATTACTTCCGATTTTTTGTCATGTTCACTTCGGTTTTATTCCTTGTTTTTTTTGTAATTGAACTCTCCATCAGCAACACTCAATCAATACTCCTCTGACTTCGAGATTTTGACGGGGGTAATAAGATTATTCCAGATAACCAGTATTTGATAACAGCAAAATAAACCATTATAATAAACAACATTTACAATTCAGTTGCATTTTTTTTTATTTTTTATAATAATTTCTCCACTGTTATTAATGGAATGTTTCTATTGGCGTTAGTAATTTTAATAATTTTCTTCATTGAAGAAGCATGAATAATTCCTCATCCACGTAAGCTCAAGATAATATCCAATTATTAATGCATTGTATGTTACAAAAGAAATGAGGTACTATCACCTAGAAACTCCATTAACGGAAATCAGCTATTGAGGTTGTACTGGTGAGGCGATTTTCTAAACATTTCATCAAATGTCCATCGATCTTAACAAGGAACTGACGGAAATTCAGACCGTTCGAAATTCTTTGTGCATATATATTGATTGATTTGTGCTGTACATTGATTTTTTTCACGAAATTTCACGATAACTTTTCGTTTCACATGCCATAGACTCCATAACTGCATTTTGTTTCTTTGGTTTCTGTTTGTTTGTTTGTTACCTTTTCACGCATAAACGGCTGAACCGAATTTTATGAAACTTAGTATGTATATTACTACTAACCCAACATAGACTTTAGGCTATGTTAATATTTTCTGAGACGAACAGGAGTGGGGGTTATAAGGGAGGGCTGAAATTAAAAATAGATATATTTCGTTTTCTAATGCATTTTTGGCAATTATGCACATAACAAAAGTTGTTTATTTTGTTATTTGGAGTAACTTTTATTATATACACTTTTGTCGTATACCTAAGCATAAATGAGTTATACGTTAAAAACTACTGCGGAAGTCAACAATTTTATTTGGCCCAAAAAACTCAACCGAACTAAACCAAACACTGTATGTGAGTTAGCACTAGCGCCGTCCTTATAATAAGCTATACTAACATTTCTAGGGACGGGCAGGAGGGGGGGTTATATGGTAGGCCTGAAATAAAAAATAGTGATATTTCGTTTCCTATTGGAGTTTCGGCAAATATCCACATAACAAAAGTTGTTTATTGTGTTATTTAGAGAAACTTTTATTATATAAAATATCGTCGTATACCGAATTATAAAGGCGTTATACGCTAAAACTTATAGCGGGAGTCAACAATTTTACATGGCACAAAAGACTAAACCGAACTAAATGAAACACTCGGTATGTGTATTAGCACTAACGCCATCCTTCTGATAAGCCATACTAACATTTCTAGGAACGGGCAGGAGTGGGGGTTATTTGTGATTTATTATTAACAAATCCACAGAAATGACGGGTATTAGCCCTAAACGCTGGGACGGGTAAATGTCAAAATATTGTGCAAAGTAAAGCCTTGCCAAAAAAAATACCATCACCATTCAGCCTCAAATCAATTCCCGGGCGAAGCCGGGTATCTGAGCTAGTATATATATATATATATATATATATATATATATATATATATATATATATATATATATATATTGGTGTAATGGTAGTTTGTTTGATTGTTACAAAACTCAATATGTAAGTGCTTCATGTAAAACTAAAGATCGTTTCGTTAACAGCTGGCATTGGACTTGTGGGAGGGGGGTTCCAGGTGGTAATTCGAAAATGCAAATTATCTCCGTTATCATGAATAGGGTCGAAAAATAGTACTTAATCAATCTTATTAAAAATTTAATTTTCTATAAATATTGTTCTATACACATTTTCTCTATCTCGAGTATTAACCGATACATTTGGTTTTTTTTTTTTTAATTTTCATCCTTCAGAAACCCCCACTTAAATTAATAAACATATTATCCCTAACATAAATACCAAATATTGTTAGTGAGCAAATACTATAAGTGATACATGCAAATGGATTGTGAAATGTCATCATAAATTCAGATTTTACGTCCTTAGCTCAAAAATGTTTTTTGGATCTATACCATACTCGATTATTAACCATTTCATTCAACACTAATAGAATATTAGTGTTGATATAGACCCCTACTTCTGTTCACCGAATTTTTACTTATAAATGGAAAATACATCATGGGATGAGATGACTATTGTGTCATACCAGCGTGTGGGAGTAGATATTAAAGTGGGTTTCTGGTACGCTAAAAAAAGACGTATTTTCATAAAAGAGAAAAAAAAACAAGAAAAAAAACGAAACAATACCCTAAATTTCCACAAAAAATGATGGAAAAAAAAATGTTTTTATCAATTATTTGTATTTTAAAAAATAGATAAATTTAAGCTAAATCACACGTATTTTTTACAAAAATAAATGATAAAATCATTTATTTTCATCATTTTTTTTGGAAATTTAGGGTGGTCGTTTCGTTGTTTTTTTTTTTTGTTGAGGAAAATACTTATTTTTTTTTAAAGTGTTCCAGAAACCCCCTTTTATATCTACTTGTGGGAAATCTGCTTAGTTTATGCAGCCCCTATGTGACGGACTTTTTTTAATATCCAAAATGCATCAATGAAAAGCTTAGATTGATGAAGCTGATAAAAATCAGTATACTCTATTGCAGGGCTTCTTAAACTTTTGTAATTTACGACCCCATCTATGATTGCGAGTTTCTTGACGACCCCATACAAATATAAAAGAAAAATAAATTAATATTTTTTGATGATTTATTTATTAGGTAACAATATACATATACATATGAAAATATATAAGTTTAGAATTCGTTTTGAAACATACAAAAATCTAAAATTAAAAATTGCACAAAAAATTATAAAATTTTATTTATTATAGTTTCAAAAATAAAAGTGGATTCTGGCCGTCTTAATTCTCTCGAATATATTCAAGTAGTTGCGTGGTATATATTCAAGTAGTTAATCTTCAATTTAATACTTACCACGTAGGCCCTACATACATCCGGAAGTAGAAAATTGCCTCGTCCTTCCAAAGGAAAGATAACCTTCTCTTTGTAAAAGAAGCATCGTCGAATCGTCGAATATGTTGTAATTGTAGATAAAGCATATTCGTCTAATCGACGAATAAGTTGTAACTGAAGATAAAACATAAATTGTATTTTTATCTCTCGCGACCCCAGAATTTTGCTACGCGACCCCAAATGGGGTCGCGACCCATAGATTAAGAAGCCCTGCTCTATTGGAATATTTTTTTGTTGAAATAACTAATGTGCTGCATAAAACGACTCCATCTACTCAAAAAGAATTACGTTATGAAAGTGGACATAGTTAATTTCGTTATCAATTTAACCAGCATGAGATTAGTTTTCTAGTCACGGAATACTTCTGGTATCATTTACATTTTAATTATCTGCTTGAGTTATTGTAATTATTTCTTTGCGGGCTGTCTATGTACTTTGATAGAATAGCTAATAGACGATTATTACTTATATACTCGTAGACATGCATGACTACACTTGTAGAACTGCAATTTAAAGTTATTAAACTCCATTTTGAGAGACTTATGAGATTGCTCTACTGATTAATAATTTATACCATCGACAATGTTAATTTTACTATTTATTCTGGTTTGTATGACATTGATTAAACCTATAATTCCATTATTAGTTGTATTGTTCGCTGTTAGATATAGCAAGCTAGTAGAGGATTGTAGGGTGTTCACAAATTAGTTCACTTCCTCTGTTTTGTTCACTATTCAGCTCTGAAGAAGGGGGCCAATGGTGCCCGAAACTGTAAGCACATCCAATAAAATTCTCTATAAGAAGAATTAAGACACCATTCTTTAGCCGACACACCAACAATGCTCTACTAGCTTGCTATAATTCCATTGTTTTTTTACTTCATTTATTTAACTGCAATTCTACACATTTGATGCCCTTCTGCCATCACTTTAGAAAAATCTTTAATTTTTTTAAAAAAAAGTAAGATTCTTCATTGTTTCGACGAAAATTTGGTCTAACGTAAAAAGTCCGTCACGCAGGGGCTGCGTAAACTATGCAGATTTCACATGTGAAGTTTTAGAATAGCAAAATTTCACGAGAGCCGATCAGTTACGGAAACGGCCGCACTAGCTCTTGGCGGAAACTCACGACTAGGCCCGAAGTTAGCCGACCTCACCTCGACCGTTACAATTAATAAAAATGCAAATATCTCGGTTAATATTCAAGATAGAGAATACATGTACATAACAATATTTACAGTAAATTTAATTTGCAATAAGACTGATTTTATACAGTTTTTCGATCCGTCGTATTGTAACGGAGATATTTTGAATTTTCGAAAATCCCCCTCTAAGCCCCCCCCCTCCCCCTGGTCCGATTTCAGCCGTTAAAGTACTTGATTTTCCCTTTTGCATAATACGACTAAATATCAAGTTTGGTGACGATTAAACAACAATTGCTACCGCTAGAGTGGCAACAGACAAATATATTATATATTATATATATATATATATATATATATATATATATATAATTTTGAACGGACCTCATTTTCGTCATCTCCTGGGTAGAATCGATGGACATTTGAAGGAATTTTTCGAAACTCGCGTCATGAGTACGACCTCAATAGCTGATTTCCCTTAGGGGAAATCTGCTAAAAAATCTCCCAATGACTGTGAAATTGCAATTAATATAGTATCCATTCTTTCTTTATACGTAATGTGTTTTAATTTTCCTTCTTCAACCCTTATATCGTCATTTTCTTTCTAAAATCCATGTATCTACATTTCGTTTCTATTATCTTTATATCGTCGTGTTTTTACTTACTTCTACATATAAAAAAAAGTATTGTAATTGCGGAAATCCCCTTTGGTGCTAACATCAGTTTCTTTTTTTAAATGTAGAATAAACAGTTAACATTTACGGTGGCAATAATGGTTATCTACCTAGCTTGGCTAGCGTTAGCTGCCTTTAATGTTTATCACTCTTTACTTTTACTACAAGTTCCTGAAATGTCGATTAATTGAAAATAATTTTCGCTTGGGCTACCAAGAAGGACCCATAAAGGGACAGGACATTGAATTGTGCCCTCGAAGATATAAAGGGTTTATGGGGTTATATTAGACAAATTTATGGTCAAGGGGGTGGGGGAGGGTTAGGTTTTGACCATTAACGATGTACGAGAGCTTAAAGCACTATCGGTTTGACAGATCATAAACATACCGTTGCTAACAACTCATCTTGAAACGGCTTGCTTCATCTAAGACGGCAACTGCTTGTCCCTTAACGTTTTTAACCACACCTTGGACTACCTGCCGCATTGGTTTTTATTTTAGATGGCAGTGGCTAGCCCTCAAATGAACTTTACGGTTGTATGCATCAGGGCATACGCCTGAAAAGGAATTGGTTTCAAGAAACATAATTCCTGGAGAATAAATCATTCTCCTTATGGGATATGTAATGAGCCATAAGTGCGGTCAAATTCAGTACCTATTAGGAAATTCCAAGATGGATATTAACGAATGACTATCTCCAACTATGCCACTAATATGGATTTCAGCATCACGAAATAAACCTGAAAACATTTGCATGGAATTGTAATTGAAAACACAAACTCGTTTTACAGAGAGCAACAGATGCATAAACCGTCAATTACAACTAATTGCACAAACAAATACAGTTTGATATGCTTCACATACCTTTTTAAGAAATATTAATGTAATCCCTTAAGATGTTTCAATGGAAATAGAAAATATGTGGTAGTATGCGTGGCGTCCTACGGACATAGAAAGATATATCTAAGACTTAAATGTTTATGTGCCATAAATTTTCCTTTTTACCTTGCTGCACAAGGATGAATTATTTTAATCGTCATAAAAGGAATGTGAAGTATATCGAAATGAATTTGTTCCTGCAATTAGTTCTAATTGAAGGTTTATGTGCCTGTTTCCTTACTATAACTCTCCAAGGTAGGATCGATGGACATCAGAGGGGTATGTTATGAAAATCACGTCATGAGTACAACCTCAATAGCTGATTTTTCTCAAGAGAAGTCTACTAAAATGGGTTAAGGGAGGATCAAAACATATGGTCCCGTTGGTATCAGAACTGTTGTTACAATTACAAAAAGTCCGTCACGCAGGGACATAAAAGTTCAATGAAAACAATATTTGGTATTGAAGCTTCAAATAAAGTGTTTCATAATATAACAGCTTATTATTGATATGACATGAGTAGGAGTGGGAGTTTACAGAAGGCCGAATACTAAAAAACGCAAATATCTCGGTTAATATTAAAGATAATGAAAAGATGTACATAACGACATTTATAGATCTTGTAATTTGCAATAAGATTGGTTTTATACAATTTTTCGATCGGACGTACAGTAATGGAGATATTTCGAATTTTCGAAAATCCCTCCCTCTAAACCCCCTCACCCACTGGTCTGATTTCAGGACCCTTTAAGGGAAATCTCCTAAAACTATTTTCTTTCATACATGACAATAAAAGCGTGAACTATCGATTTACGTTCGCATTGAAGTAAAATTGTAGACGTTACATTCCTGCTCCCTCTAAAATTATAAGAATTAAAAGTATTAAATACTGAAGAAAATTCCTTGAGTATGCTGGTTTACTGCAACGGAAGTATTTTATATAATAAGCGTTTTTTGTCTATATTTAAACTGATACATATCAATGTAAGCTTGGATGAAAAATGCTCGAGACGGGATAATAATTCAATTATTAATATGTTAATAGAATATCATAGCTGAATTAAATAGGAAGGCTTAATGATAGATTACATGTACATAGGAATGTATCCTGTGTACAGATTCAAATTACGCCTACTTCCTCAATGGAGATGTGGCTCGCTCCTGTTTTAAACACATACTTGCCCTCCAGAACTGTTATTCAACAAGTCTGACTTTGAAACATGTGCTTGTCTTGTAATCCTGTAGGTAGTTATTCAACTTCGCAGATACTTACCCATGTTTTATTCAATGTCCCATCAATTTGTTCATTAGTTGGCGTATGACGGGTTTGGTCAGTGAACCCGTAATATTCGTGGTCATGACATTGTTACTAGCAGTGTCTAATTAAATTTCTTTCTTATTAAATCTATGTAATATTATTAATCCAGTGTCGCATATTTTAAGGAAAGATAGCGTAGGCAAACTACTCGAGGGTTGGCGTAGGTAAGCAAACTCATTTTCTGCCCAGTCAAGTATTGAAATCTCCTATTAAATTCATTTATAAAATGATTCTTCATCTTTTTCTGGAACCAATATTATTTATATATTCTTCATTACCAGCAGTTCGCAACAGAGGTAAAACCGATGGGTAGTTTAATTATACTAAAGATTCATTAATTCTCAGATAATTTGAAGAACATTGTGTACAAATGTTGGACACGTACAATTCTCGGCAAGGATTGAAAAGTCACATTAACAAAAAAAGGCCTTCACGCAGGGGCTGCGTAAACTAAGCAGACTTCCTACCCACTTGAATGACACATTGGCCATACGACCTCACCATCTATTCACTACTTTTCTTGTACGAAGAAATCTTTAACAGAATTTGGAATGTACTCAGAACTTATAGAGAAGTAGGGATCTACTAAGGCAGAAAAATAAAAATACATTTAACTCGCTTCGTATTAAAAAGAAAATGTATTTGACGACAATTGTTGAAAATTAAAATTCTAACAACATTGGTTATATAAACATTTTTGGTCCATCTCATAGTAACAGAAATATTTCAACTTTTCAGCAACTACTTAATGTGATCTTTAGTCAAGAAAATATTAATTAATGACGTCATCAAACTACGTATTTGCAAGTATCTCATCTAGGAAATATCAGTTAAAAACAATATTTGGTATTCAAGCGTCTAATAAAGTGGTTCATTATATAAAGCAGTATTGTTTATGTGACATGAGTAGAAATGGGGGTTTACTGAGGGCTGAAAACTAAAAACCGCAAAAATCTCGACAGACAAATATATATATATATTGTTGCGTGAAAGATTGGCAGAGAAAGAGAGCCCCGTGTTTGATCTAATTAGGGTCATTCTAATAAGGGCCGCCGGCAGAATCTAATTAAGGCCTTCTAGGAACTTCTAGACCTTTCTCGAACATGGAACCTTCTATGCCTAGACACTTCTACAAGCATTTAAAAGGAAGTCTCACAGTACCCCACAGTCAGTTTACATTACATAGTCTTGATGGTCACATCAGTGCTACAGTGCGACTGAGTGCAGCGCGGTAAAGTGTTTTTATAAGAAGAACAGTGTTGTGCCGTGACTGTAAGTAGCAGTTTAGTGCCGTGTTTAAGACAGTGCAGTGCCGCGAAGTAAA
The DNA here is from genome assembly GCA_019009955.1 of Riptortus pedestris. NCBI lineage: Eukaryota > Metazoa > Arthropoda > Insecta > Hemiptera > Alydidae > Riptortus > Riptortus pedestris. The sequence goes on from CM032233.1 coordinate 84,752,908, forward strand.
GGACAGTGCAGTGCCGTCTTTTGTGAATTTCAGTGACCGTGAGTGAATTATTGGACTGTGAAATCTGAAGAACAGTGACACTATCAGTGTAATACTGCGAGTAGTAATAATCAAGAGTATTGTGCATTGTGAAATAAATTGTGCAGTGATAAACTGTGAAACTTGTGTGTGTTTAATTTTGCAATCCAAAAGAACTCTTATTAACGTTTATTACTGGTTTTGTAATAAAAACGTAACAATATATATTAAAATAAATATAAATATATATGTTAAAATAAATAAATATATATGCCTGTTAATGGTAATTTTTGTCTAATCGTGACGAAACTCGATATATTTATAGTTTTATGTAAAAAGAAAGATTAAATTTGTTCTCGGCTCAAATTTGACCTGTATGAAGGAGGAGTTAGAGGAGAAGAATTTAGAAAAATCGAAATATCGTTATTATACGTCAATAAAGTTTATAAAACTAATTTTATTGCAAATTTAATGGCCCATAAATGTTATTCTATATATATTTTCTGTGTCATGGATATTAATGGAGATATTTGGAATTTTTTTGTTTTCTTTAGGTTTCGGCCTTTAGTAATCCGCCCACTCCTATTCTTGTTATATTAATAATGACCTGTTACTGTATGAAGCACATTATTTGAAGGCTTAATACCAAATATTGTTCTCACTGAACTTTTGCGTTTTGAGATAAATGGAAATATGTGACGCACGTGGGAAATCTGCTTAGTTTAAGCAGCCTCTGTGTAGACGGACTTTTAATATTTTGCAGAAATTCAAATATGAACAGGGATAATTTTTTTTTTTTCCGTTTTCAGCGTCCAATAAACATTAAATCCTATTAATGCGAAGCTATAATAAGCAGAGATCGAAGCTTGTTTACTTAGTTTTCTTGCGAAGTGACAAATAGGGAATGGAATCCGAGATGACGTTATCTGTCAGGGAATCTACTTAATCTCCTTACCAAAGTGTAAGCAAGCTCATATTCAGAAGTATGCTGCTTCATATTAAGGAATATATTCAAACAGCTTATGCAGAGCTCCTTACATGCTCCAGGCTTGCTCAGGAGTACACATGAACACAATGTTTACATTTGAAAATATGCACACCGCATATATGACTAGGGGGTATTTAGTTATGTAAATTGCGGCATGAACCTATTAATGCGAGATCATTGATCCCTGCACTTGGTAGAGTCCCGTTTTCTTAAATAAAACTCTAATAATCTATTTCACTTTAGAAGGCTCAGAATCAATAAAAATATTCTTTTTTTTTCCTTTTCATGAAAATTATGTATTCAAATCATAGATTTAATTATAAGTGACGCTTCTTGATAGCGATTATAATGATGAATGGGAATACTGACTCTTGATTTATTTTCAAATGTAATCGTATGCAGATATTAATCTGATATTTCTTGTCCATGACGGGAGGCATGTCACTTTTATCAGCCCCATCATTAGTTTTACATCAACCTAAATTAATTTTAAAAGTCATTCTGGCGTTTTGAGAAGTAAAATATAATGGAGTATTTAGTCGAATGGTGGTCCTGTCGATAGGGAGAGTTCACTTTCACGTGCCTCATAGCAATATTGTGAAAGCGGAGTGGTCGCAGAGACCAGATATTTCTATGCTCTGTTGAGAGCACTTCGTTTGATGAATATTTTCTCAGCAGGACCGTCACGCAGCGGCTGTGTAAACTAAGCAGATTTCACACGTACTGGTGTAACACACTTTTGATCTCATATCACAACATATTCCCTATCGACCCTATGTAAAGAAAAAACCGCTTCAAGGAGCAGTCGTCAGTTGGCTTCGTGACGCGGCGGAGAGTGGTACGGCACCGCATTAAAAAGCTTGTAAACAGAATGCAAAACGTTATTGATCGTCAAGGCGAATATTTAGAAAAATAGGTAAATATTCAACCCTTCCAACGATGTAACCAAAGTTGTACATAAATTAAATTTCCTTTGAAAAAAAAAAATAGGAGACCTTACTTTTCAATACGCCCTCGTAATAATTCACTGAATACTTGCGTTATGAAAAAATAAATAGTGCATTAATTGTGAACCGTCAATAGTTTAACAAGATTGGTACTATAACATTTTACGATCCGACTCATAATAACCGATATATATATATATATATATATATATATATATATATATATATATAGATATATATATATATATATTATTTGAATTTTCGAAACAAACATCTTAAGAACAAAAAACAAAAATGTAACATCTTAATTGATGACGCCTTCACGAAAGGAATTTGCATATATATCGCATAATAACGGTCTCTTCGAAACAATAATTGGTATTTGAGCTTAGAATAAAAAATCCTAAAAAATATCTCGGTTAATATTCACGATAGAGAAAATATGTATGTATATAACAGCATTTACAGGCGATAAGTTTTTTAATAAGATTGCTTATAGACACTTTTTCGATCCGACGTTTAATAACGATGATATTTCGAATTTTCGAACTTCCTCCCCTCTAAACCCCCCCCCCCTAGTCCGATTTCTGCCGTTAACGAACTTGTTATTTCTTTTTACATAAAACTGTTATATATCTGTTTTAATAAGGATTAAACAAAAATGGCGACCACTAGAACGGTAACACACACACCCAAATATATATATATATATATATATATATATATATATATATTCTTCATATTTTATGGAGAGGGACACCAATAAAAAACATTTATTTCGGTGCAAACTTTATTGAAACTGCCCTACACGTTTCGTGTCTTACTTGCCACCTCTTCGGGGATATCCATATCTGAAGTGCTCGTTTCCCTCTTACAATCGTGACGACTGGCCTCATTGGAGAGGTATTTGAGGACGGTCGCTACGATTGTAAGAGGCAAACGAGCACTTCAGAAATGGATAGCCCCTGAAGAAGTGGCAAGTAAGCCACGAAACATGTGGGGCGGTTTCAATGAAGTTTGTACTGAAATAAATGTTTTTTATTGGTTAAATATGAAGAATATATAAAAAATATTGGGTCCACAATAAGAAGAATATATATATTTGAATGGACCTCATTTTCCTTATCTACAAGGTAGGATCGATGCACCTTTGAAGAAATATTTCAAAAAGTGTGTCATGAGTACAACCTCAATAGCTGTTTTTGCCCCTTAGAAATCTGCTATAAATTTTACTAAATACTATCAGATCATACTGTCCTTACGGCACCAGTTCCTCTGTCACCTTGGTTGACTTATCGGCTGCACTTCTGTCTTTGCCTCCTTGCCCCACATATTTGTTTGTGCAGCCAGTTGGGTTCCATGGATCCAACCAAGAGCAAACAACCGCTGTCTGCCTTCCTTCGTAGCAAATATGATATCATATTCCCAGTACAAATCCATTATCTCGGCGTTCATTTTGGTCAGCCATATGAGTTGCTTTTTCAAACCCGAAATATCTTCAATTGAGTCCTTTCTCCTAGTCTCAAGGGGCTCTTCTTATTATAGTTCGTTTGGAAAATTGTATAGAATCAATCTTATTGCAAATTTAATGTCCTATAAGTGTTGTTATAACCTATTTTGCCTCTATCATAAAAAGTAATCAAGATATTTGAATTTTTTTAAATTTTCATCCTCCAATATACCCCCACTATTAGCCATGAACTATAAACAACAAACGAATATGTAATGACACGTCTTAAGCCAAGCGTTAATTCCAAATCTTGTTTACAAGAAAATTAGATGAGATACATCCAAATACGCTGTGTGATAACGTCATCAATTAGGATTTTAATTTTTGCCTCGAATACGTTTAGTTGTTCTTTATGACACTTGTTATTTTACCGTTTTCTTTTTGTTTTGTTTTTTATGTATTTCCTCTACATAGTAACCCTATGTGGAGGGATTTTATTTGTCTGCATATCCCCTGCATATTTGCATTATATGTGCATTTTGACAAAACTTTTAACAATTTTTATATAATAATATATATGCGTATTAAAAATGGAAATAAGATTATGAAAATAAAGCAAAAAACATTAAATAGAACAATTCAGGAATACAATTAAATAACAAATAAAAAAAAATTACATAATATTATATTATCTTTTCCTCTCTCAGCTTAAGAATATCATAGGCTATTTATTGTTTCAAATAAATTTAGGTGTTTTGAAAATAAAATATCGGGACTGATAGGCCATGCGGGAATATGAGTCTTCAACTGTCTTTGTATGTCTTGAGTCAGTCTACATTCATAAATCAGGTGGGTGAATGTCTGTTCAGTGTAACTGTCGCATTTACAAGTATTTGAGTCAGTAAGTTTGAATGTATGTAAGAGTTTGTATTTCCCGTGTCCAGTTAGTATTTGTAATAGATAAAATGTAATATTTTACCTTTTTATTCAATACTAAAGATCATGTCCGGTAATGGATGAAATTGGACCAGAGATAATGGGACTTTAGTGGGGGAAATTTGAAAAATTAAAATATCTCCGTTATCATGAGTCGGATATCGAAAAGTGTTATTGACCCAATCTTGTTAAAGCAGAGACGTTGTATTTATAAGCCCTTCGGCCATACCCGCTAACGGCTTGTAGATATTTTAAGAGAGGTGCTGGTTCATGTAAGTTTTGTATGTGTGATTTGATACCGGAGGACCATGATTTATAAAACGGTTATTACCATTAATAGTATATTGAATAATTACAAGATATGGTGGGATGGGCTATTGCAGGGCATATATGTGTTAGTGAGTTAGTATATAAATTACTTCAAGGGATACTGTTGATATGGTGATACTGTCCTGGATGCTGCTATGGTGTTCTCCCTCTTCCTCCCTCCATCCTGTTCTCCCCCTGGATGCTCCTTCCTTTACTCACTCATGTTGGAAGTTCTAATGAATGGATGTGAAAAAAAAAAGCTAAAACTGCTGCTGCCCATGGGGGCTCTACTCTCTCCTCTGCTGTCCTACTCACTCTACTGTCTCAGCCTGTCTTCTTTATCTCTTGCACTTTGAACCCAAGGATGCCCTCTCAGGTAGTATTTACAAAGTAGGCTGTAGAGGTCAGCACTCTTCAGGGGACATCCTTGGTTGGTCTAGTTGCTAACAGATGGGGCTGGTATAGTTTAATTAGCGCTTCAATTTTAAATTCAACAGACGCTCTACATTTGTTGCTGCTTACTCAAATATTAAGAGAGTTTTTCGTAATTTATTTGTTTGCAACTATGTACTCGATTTTTTTAAAATTTAGAAGTAGATAAACTATGGTGAGATGGCATAACTAGTGTGTGGAAATTCTGTTTAGTTTACGCATCCCCTGCGTGGAGGACGTTTTATCTCCTTCCTTTGTATTTCTACATGTGAATATAAACGGTAAGCGTGGAATTTCCCAAATCGTCAGGACTCCCATTCGACTACATGCTTTTATTACTCAAAACGTGAGAATGGCTTTTAAAATTAATTTGAGTTGATGTTATGTAAACTAATGATGAGGCCGATAAAAGTGGCGTGTCTCCCGTCATGAACCAGGGAATATCAGATTAATATCTGCATATGAATACATTTAAAAATAAATCAGGAATCAGCATTCCCATTCATCATTATAAACGGTCAAGATGCGTCACGGATAATTAAATATATTTTTAATATTTCGGTTTTATAAAAAGAGAAAAGAATAAGAATATCTCATTGATTCTGATTCGTCTAAAGTGAAATAGACTATTAGAGTTCTTCTTGATAAAATGAGAAGTATACAATGTACAGAGAACAATGATCTCACATTAATAGATTTATGCCGCAATTTACATGATATATCCCCAGCTACCCGCACGCCTTAATCCAAACATTAACCTAACACATATACTGATTGCCCTTCCACGTAAGCTGGAGGATGTATTGTATAATAAATAAGTATTACCTCAATGGAATGAATGAATGTTTACAATATGTTTCTTATTTTATTGTGAGCTTTAGAAAATAATTTACTAATTAGATCTTATTTCTCAGAAATATTATTCGAATTGCTGAGTGGCCAAGAGTAAAAAACGATTTGGATCTTTATCTTAAAAAAAATTTAAAGAGTTATTTGTCGAAAAAATTCCATCCACTTTTATTTGGAAAGTGCTTGTACGAGTATAAAAAAAAAATGCTACGGTGAAATAAAATAAAACCTGTAGTAATTAAAGTAAAAGTCCGTCACACGGGGGTTGCGTAAACTAAGCAGATTTCCCACGTGAAGTTATACAATAGAGAAATCTCCATACGAGAGCCAAACAGTTACGGCAAAGGGCCGAACTAGCTTTTGGCGGGAAACTCAGTCATCCGTTATCGGCCTACAATTAATAAAAATACAAATATCTCGGTTAATATTCAAGGTAGAAAATAAATGTATAGAACAATATTTATTGTAAATTTAATTTACAATAAGATAGGTTTTATACAATTTTTTGATCCGACGTATGGTAATGGAGATATTTCGAATTTTCGAAAATCCCCCCTCTAAACCCTCCCCTCCCACTGGCCTCATTTCAGCCATTAACGAACTTGATCTGTCTTTTTGCATAAAAAATTTAAATATCGAGTTTGGTAAAGATCTAACAAAAGTTGCGACCGCTAGAGCGTTAACAGACAAATATATATATATATATATATATATATATATATATATATATATATATATATATACTAGCTCAGATACCCGGCTTCGCCCGGGAATTCATTTGAGGCTGAATGGTGATGGTATTTTTTTTGGCAAGGCTTTATTTTGCACAATATTTTGACATTTACCCGTCCCAGTGTTTAGGGTTTATACCCGTCGTTTCTGTGGATTTGTTAATAATAAAATTAATTTTTTATGTAAGACTTCACTGTCCTCCATATTGTCATATTTCCCGCTTCCTGTGCATTATGCATAGATTTGAATTATTAAGGACTAAATATTAACATACATTTGAATTAATTTTTCAAGGTGAGGTACCTGGTAGTTCATATTGAAAAGAATTCTTGAGCAAATTTCTCTAAATAACAAAATAAACAACTTTTGTTATGTGCATATTTGCCGAAACTACAATAGGAAACGAAATATCACTATTATTAATTTCAGGCCTCCCTTATAACCCCCACTCCTGCCTGTCCCTAGAAATAGTATGGCTTTGTATAAGCAAGGCGGTAGTGCTAATACACATACTGAGTGTTTTATTTTGTTCGGTTGAGTCTTTTGTGCCAAATAAAATTTTTCACTTCCGCTATAATTTTTAGCGTATATCTCGTTTATAATTCGGTATACGAAAAAAGTGTATATAACAAAAGTTACTCTAAATAGCAAAATAAACAACTTTTGTTATGTTCATATTTGCCGATAAACCAATAGGAAACGAAATATAGCTATTTTTAATTTCTGGATTCCCTTAAAACCCCCACTCCTGCCCGTCCCTAGAAATGTTGGTATGGCTTCTTATAATGAAAGCGTTAGTGCTAATACACATACCGAGTTTTATTTATTTCGATTGGGTCTTTTGTCCCAAATAATATTGTTGACTCTCGCTATAGTCGTCATAAGCGTATAACTCATTTAAACTTCGGAATACGATGAAAGTGTTTATAACAAAAGTTACTCTAAATAACAAAATAAACAACTTTTGTTATGTGCATATTTGCGGAAAAACCAATAGAAAACGAAATATCACGACTTTTAATTTCAGGCCTCCCTTATAACCCCCACTCCTGTTCGTCTCAGAGAAAATTAATATAGCCTATCTCTCAAATTGGACCAGACTGCTCACGGTGTGCCAATTTAATTTAAAATCGGTTAAATAGTTTAGGAGTCCATCGCGGACAAACATCGTGACAGGAGATTTATATATATTAAGATATATAATTTTGAACGGACCTCATTTTCGTCATCTCCTGGGTAAGATCGATGGACATTTGAAGAAATTTTTGAAAACTCGCGTCAGGAGTACGACCTCAATAGCTGATTTCCCTTAAGGGTAATCTGCTAAAAAGATTATGTATTTCATGTAACAAATTATTGTAACTAACCCACTCTGTACGTAATATCGAAAGATGGAGATAATTAAGAATATGCTCCCTCATTTCTGTGATACTGAACTGAGGAAAAAAATAAAACCTTATCTAAAATAAATTCAGAGATACAATGTAGTCTTAGTTGTAAAAATGAGATTAATACAGCTTTACAAAGCGGATGATTTAACCCTATAGGAATCTGGCTACAGTATCAACCGTTTTGACAGGACACATGAATCATGGAATTATTGTAAACTTTTCATTGAAAATTGCCTCAGTCCAAAACGTAGAATTATGGATGGCAAGCTGGGAATTCGAATTGTTACACTTTGCTTAAATCTTAAGATATATGTAAATGCGAAATGAAAGTTAAATCGGATATAGCCTATAAAAAGTTGTTCAATTAAAGTCGATGAAATATTGAGAAATATCGCTGCTCCCCTCCCGCATATTTTTCTCTCTCTGAGCACGGAAGGTTCAAAGGACTCACATTTCAACATGGTTATAAATTGGGCATGAAAGCTAATTATAAAGGTATCGTAGGGAATATCTATCACGAAGGTGAGATTGCTTTGTCAATGTAATCAAATAAATTGAATAATAAAATATCTAGAACAAACTCAATGAAAAAATACATTAATAATAAATATATATGCATGAAGGGTAGGTGTATCTCAGTGGCAACTCTCTACATATATTATATGGATTATGTTCATGCATATATTCGCACCTTAGGTGGCCGTGGGCTCCATTCAGTAGCTACTTTTCTAAGTCAAATCGCAAATAATTACCATTAATTTTCAATCTATATATTCCAACTCCGTCCAAAAAGGAATTTATTTACACTATTTCAAGATTGCTCTTGTGAAAAATAAATAATTAAATATAGGAATGAATCAAGCTTGCCGTCGTCTTTGATTTAAGTTAGGTATTAATTATAACTAACACAAATGTTTTCGTTGGTCATTTAATATTTATATTATCTTTATGACCATATGATGAGACAATATTTATATATTTTTACTTCCTTGCAGTCGGGTCCAACAAAACGGTATATCCCGAATTCAGCTATGTACACTGGTCCACTCTACTTGTGAATTAAGTCAACGATCATTGAGAGAATTAACTGACATCTTAGACAACCCTCCTTTAAGATATCTCTGAAGATGAGACTAAATATGTACCGCGTATAATAAATTTAGTTTAATTGAACCTTTGTACTTATAAAGCCCGTCACGCAGGGGCTCCTTCAACTAAGCAGATTTCCCATCTGCGTCAGATATTTCCATTTCGCATTAATAGGATTTAATGTTTATTGGACGCTGAAAACGGAAAAAAATAAAATTATCTCTGTTCATATTTGAATTGCTGCAAAATAGTAAAAGTCCATCTACGCAGGGGCTGCTTTAAATTAAGCAGATTTCCCACGTGCGTCACATATTTCCATTTATCTCAAAACGCAAAAGTTCAGTGAGAACAATATTTGGTATTTAGGCTTCAAATAATGTGCTTCATACAGTAACAGGTTATTATTAATATAACCAGAGTAAGAGTGGGCGATTACTGAAGGTTGAAAACTAAAAATTCCAAATATCTCAGTTAATATCCATGACACAGAAAATATATAAAGAATAACATTTATAGGCCATTAAATTTGCAATAAGATTAGTTTTATAAACTTTATCGATCCGACTTATAATAACGATATTTCGAATTTTCTGAAGCAGATTTACCAAGTCCTGGTATAACACTTGTAATCTCATATCACCAGGTATTTTCTATTTATATGTTATATAACCGATGCGTAGAAGGGGTATTTAACTTTTGAATGAAGTGGTTCATGATATAAAAGCTTATAGTTAATATGACATGAGTAGGAGTGGGGGTTCACTCATGGCCGAAAACTAAAATATGGAAATATCTCCGTTAATATTCGATATAGAGAAAACATATGTATAACAACACTTATAGAACATTACATTTGCAATAAGATTGATTCTATATAATTGTTTGATCCGACGTATAGCAACGGAGGTGAAGCGAATTAATAATTCTTTTGTCACTTGAAAAGTTACATAACTCTCTCTACTCTATTATAGAATTCCTCGATATTTTCATACTAACAGTTTTGGAGTCTTAGAGGCAACATTTAATGCCTGTAACATCTAAGTTATTATGTGTCCATCTATGAATGATATATAACAAATATTTTCGTAAATTATAGAATTTTTGCTGTCTCTCGATTATTAACGAATCTATTTGTATTTTTTCGATTTCCACCTTCCATAAATTCCGTTTTTACATGAGTCTATCATCACTATGGATCATTCTTTCAACATGAATATGTAACATTGTTTTGTGTAGTGTCCTATTTAAGAGGAAGATATAGAGTAGAAACTGTGATGACGTCATCAGTGAGTTATTACAGTAAGTGGATGATCTGCAAAGTTTAAGTAGTATCTGACTGGCTGAAATTTGTACTAAGCGGACAAGTTGCTTTGAACTCAGTGGATGGAGGAATTCGAAAAACCAAATTATCTAGGTTATTATGGGCCAGATGGAAAAATGTTATAGTGTCATATTGTTTAACTGCTCATGCTTTACAATTTTTTAACTATACATTTTTACGAAACTAAAATATTAAGCGAGTTATTCGTAATTTCGTTTTCAGCAGTCAGTAAATCCCCATTTCTACTCATAGAACCTTTATTTAAAAATAGAGAATGTATGCAGAAAAAAGATCAAACAAAAGAAATAAAAATAATAAAAGAAAAAAAAGTAGTGTGCCATACCAGCATGTGGGAAATCTGCTCATTTTACACAGCCCCTGGGCTGCAGACTTTTTTAAAATCCCTTACTACTACCGGGCTCAATGAGGAACAGCCATTAAGATAAATCCACATGCGGTCTAGCTACAACTACAAACAGTGTTGCACAATTGGAGAAGAAAACCGCATTTATTTGGTCTCGGAAAAAAGAGACACCAAAGGTTAGTGAGCCTAGAAACCACAGGAATCCACGGGCCGATCCTGTTCGTACTTTTCTTCAGTTATTTCATGTGGAATGTCCATTTTAATTGAAGCTAGGATTTATATAAGCGAAATTGGTGTATGAAAGCCATGCCTTCCCTTTATACTCACTAAAGAGTAATTCATTCATTCCCTTTATACTCACTAAAGAGAATTTCAAAGAAGTTAAGATCATATTAAAAGAGTTGCTTTTATTTTACTTAAACAGACGCTTCGGACAACTTTACGGACTGCTAAAAAGAAAAAAGAAGATCTCACTAGTCTATCGAAAACAAACTAACAATATCCAAGTTCCTACTTAAACCAATAGAATTAACAGGACATATGCAGTAGAAGTGTGGGCCAAAACCTTCGAACATCAGACGCATCCAGACCTTCCAATCCAAAGTTCAGCGTACCATAGTAGATGCTCCATATTATATTACAAACCACACCCTCCATAAAGATCTTAATATCTCATTTGTAAAGACTAACTCCCTTAAGATTCAGAAAATTCCACAGCATGCAATTCCAATCAGCCTTGACTTCCTTGCCAGGCAGGGAGAGGCTGCTCCTCTCATTGTCGTGAAGGGGTGTAGCTTCTGTCGAGAGTGATGGAGGACGATTGAATTATACATATCACATTACTGCATTTAAATGCAGATAGTAATATTCAAAATAAAATAATCAATTTTACTTAATAGTAAAAGTTTAGTTAATAGTAAAGTAATGAATATTTAGTTAATAGTCTCTCTCTCTCAATCATTTTTTTTACTAGGAGATTGTGATAGAATAACATTTGATCAATGCAATCTTCAGAAAATTATTTCTTTACTTTCAGTTTGTCTAATATTGCGGAATGTGCCTCCTGGGCGATTTTGTATCCTCCACATTAGGAAGGGAGTGGTTGAATTCCACTTTCATAATTAGAGGGTCCAAGTCTCATTCAGCTATATTGCATTTTTCATATGGAACTCGGATATATTTATGTGTAAAGTAGGGGGTCGAAATTCTACATTCGTATTCCATATACTCCCCGGACTTCATTATGCAGTCCTGACAAAGAAATGAAAAAAAGAGAGGTTTTACGACAAAACAAACCCCCCACTACCCCTAGCACAGCACAACCCACACTTCGAATAAAGGTTACAAAACTTATTTTTACCCTGGAATGAAAGCAGATATTGAACTTCATCATAGCTGTATTTTACTGTAATTGAATAGATAAATTAGAAAAATGTTTAGTATTGCCTTAAATACTATATATATATATATATATATATATATATATATATATATATATATATATATATATATCTGTTGGCGCTCTAGCGGTCGTAATTTTTGTTTAATCGTTACCAAACTTGATATTTAACGTTTTATGTAAAAAGACAGAACAAGTTCGTTAATGGCTTAAATTGGATAAGTGGGAGGGGGGTTGAGAGGGGGATTATCGAAAATTCGAAATATCTCCCTTACTATGCGTCGGATCAAAACATTGTATAGAACCAATCTTATTTCAAATTAAATGTACTATAAATATTGTTATATACATGTATTTCCTATCTTGAATATTAACCGAGATATTTGCATTTTTCAGCATCCAGGAAACCCCTACTTGTACTCATGTTACATAAACAATACTCTGTCATGTAATAAATCACATTATTCGAAACTTAAATACCATAAATTGTTTTCAAGAGATCTTTATTATACGAGACACATGCAAATATGTTATCGTGACCCCCCACCTCTTTCTAAAGTTTTAGAACTACTAAAATTTGATTGATTGCGATGCAAATTATTTTGATCCATTACAAATCGCAGTACTAGATATAAATAAAATTAATGTTATATTCTGATATATTTCCGTAGTTCTTTTTCTTTCCTGTGTGAAGTTGGCACACCTGTTTATTTACGTTTCAGGTGCTTCCCGTCTGGAGGTTTCTTATTATTGTTTGTTTTTATCCACGTGATGTTGACGGTGCTATTGTGTTACCAGTATGTATATTTATCTATTGTTAAACCTCACGAGGGAAATCTGCTTAGCATACGGGCTTTCCGAATATAATAACACATAGAAACAGTTATTGATTAACGTTTTACAAAAATAAACAGTTGGAAAATATTTGTGTTCCTGTAAAATTTAATTACACCACCGATAGGCCACCCTCCTCTTTGTGAGTTACTCTGGTATAAACGTTATTTATTGGACGCGCCAAGTGGAGGCTCAAGCTATGATTAATAAATGCTCATTTATGGGAGCTAGTTTATCCTGGGTTAATTTCACATAGCCGCGCAACTTCGGAGCGTGTATTGCAACGGTACCCCCATATACGCTGGCAGTTAATGTTTTAGCAGTGTCATAAACCGCTCCGCTAATAACTGTCATTGAGTGTGTACGAGCGCCCGTCATTTTCTCTAATTTTCATCTATTGAGCACACGATTTATTTGCCTTTAACATATGCTTTCTAATTAATTTTATTCAGTAGAAATGTTTTACGTTAAATAGGCTACTCCTAGCGTGCTTCTGTTTTTTGAGGAATTCTGATCGTTGAGAATCTTTTTTTCACCCGCTTATCGCTATTCCGCATGGCATTTGGACCCAAAAATCCCTATGCTTTTCTTTTCGGGGAGATATGGGGTCTTTTTCACATTAGCCCGCATTTCAAATTAGGCTATAATCACATGATTTTAGAAATACCTGTGATAAAACTTTTACTAATAATCTATTATAAACATTGATAAAAGAAAGTTTTAAGAGATACTGAACCACATTTATTACAAGTATAACATTAAAAAACAAATAACATTATTTTGGTGGCCAATAAACCCTCATACTTGATAATATTGCATTAAATAAGTCATCGTTTTGATGCCTTCTTCGCCAGACGAACTCACATATGTAGGAGTCTACCATTGTTCTCATTGTTCCACATTCACGTTTATTTCTACGTTTTAGTGAGGACCACAATGATTCCACACGTTGTGTATGTGCCCCAGTTTTCATATCAATGAAATTTTTAGAGTTGTTAACAGTAAAATGTTCATATTTCATTCCTGGTACTTTTTATAGGCCGCGATATGACCTCCAGCAGTCAGAGAGTATTGTTCTTCCAGGCCTAATAGAATGGATAATGCACTCGTCATTGTTTCCTTACTTCCGTTAGGAAAGGCAGATAGAAAGCACTCTTTTATTTCTCGGTACACATCTCCAAATACCCATTGTTGAGGATAAATTCAGCCAACGTTGTACTTCCTTTTCGTATAACATATTTTATCAATTTCGACGGTAAGTCCCTCGCCCCAAATTATCATAGGATTGGCTAAAATTTCATGAAATTATTTAATGCAATATTATCAAGTATGAGGGTTTATTGGTCACCAAAATAATGTTATTTTTGTTAATTTAATACTTGTAATGAATGTGGTTCAGTTTCTCTTAAAACTTTCTTTTATCAATGTTTATAATAGTTTATTAGTAAGAGTTTTACCACTGGTATTTCTAAAATCATGTGATTATAACCTAATTTGAAATGCGGGGCTAATGTAAAAAAGACCCGAGATATGAACTAAGAAATAGTATTAAACCGACAAATTGGCATAGCTAATTATCTTTGCAGTAGCACACCCTGGGTACTCAAGAAACCTAAAATGCCTGAATACATTTTTGAAGAAGGGAATTTATTTTCTATATATGACTTCAAGCTTTATGCTCTTCTCAAATTGAACTAAGTACTACGTCTTAACTCTGAAATTATCATCCTTAACTAGTTGAAGTAAATTTATTCCTTTACATTTTGCCTTCATATAGATAACAAGGAGAGTAAACTTCTCTTAGGTAGCCGAAGAACCCTAAGTAATAAAAATCTTTGGGAATGAAAATTCACAACTTATTACAAACAAAGGGAAGAGATAATGTGAGATTAAATAAGAAGAAAATCAATTTTCTAAAATAATTAAATCTTTTTAGAAAGTAAAAAAAAAAAATAATTTCACAGAAACAAAAGTATTGATTTGTATAATGTCCCTGTATGTTTTCCTACAATATTTGTCATTGTTCTAGTTCCTGTCTTCTGTTCCAATAGAATAATCATTCATTCCTTTTGGAATCGTACTTCCTACTATAAGGCAATTGTTTTAGCAGGTTTTCCTTAAGGGAAAACATCTATTGAGGTCGTACTCATGAAGCGATTTTCGAAAAATGTCCTCAAATGTCCATCGATCCTACCTAGAAGATTACGAAAATGAGGTCCTTTCAAAATTATGTATATTCTTGTCTGTTACCACTCTAACGATCGCAATTCTTATTTGATCGTAACCAAACTCGGTATATAATCGGTTCATGTGAAACTAAAGGTCGAGTTTGTTAATGGCTGAAATCGAACAAATGGGGGTGGGGAGTTTCTAAATATCGAAATATCTTCGTTATTATACATAGGATCAAAAAATTGTATAAACCCAATCTCATTGCAAATGTAATGTTCTATAAATACTGGTATGTAAGTTTTTTTCACTATTTTGATAATTAACCGAAATATTTGCATTTATTTTTTTTCTGCCTTCAGTAACCCCCCACTCCGACTCATGCCGTATTAACAATAAGCTGTTATATTATGAAGCACTTTATTTGAAGCCTAAATACCAAATATTGTTATCATTGAATCTGTAGCGCCGATTCGCATACACGTAAGTGAGTCGTTCGCTATTAATTAAGATAACCTCGCTGTATAAAAATACCAGATGGTTTTAAAATACAGTCAGTGAAAAAGGTAAACCAGAATTACCAGTTACAAATTACATCGGCGAGTGCAAAGTTATTATCTGGACTAGTGTTAACTGTGACTGTGGAAACTGCCAATTGTACATAGTGTAAATAGACTTGTTGTATGTATAATATTGCATTCCCATGAGGTCATTGTGTTATTGTTAATATACTAGTTATAGTGAACCAGGACTATTTATTTTCCACAGAAGTCCACGAAAAAATTTTAAATTTTGAGATAAACCCTATTACGTGACGCACATGAGAAATCTGCTTAGTTAACGTAGCGGACGGATTTTTTTATTTGTCTTCATTTCGTTTAAGAAGAAGTTTTTATTCACGTCACACTATGGGGTACGTAATGTTGGGGTAATATTTTAAATTTACATAGTTTGTGCTTACGGTCTAATATTTATTCTGCGCAATGTAATGACGAATTTCGATATTTCTAGGGGAGTATGCTAAAAGGCCAAGCCATCCCTTCACGGCCGTGCCACTTCACGGAGTCGGCTAACATGGAGGATATTTCCACGGATAATCGCGTTCACCTCAGAGACGAAGAAGGGGGGGGGGATCTCCTGTGTGGGCCGTCCTCTCACACGGGCACCCCGTCGAGCTCTGAAATGGAGCTAGGCACACAAAGAGACTGTGAAACGGGGCATCTCGGAATTCTAGGTTAGGACTCCCTGTAATAGCTATCCCATTAGAGCGATGCCTGACCAGCGGGTTCACGGCTCGACGTCTACCTCCCTCACGCCCCACTGCAAATGAAAGGACGGGACGAGATGTGATAAAGGAAAATCCCGAGGTCATTCCTACTCCCGACTTTCGTTATCCATAAATTGGCTCATATATATATATATATATATATATATATATATATATATATATATATATTATCTAAAGCCCTAGTATCGCTTATACCAGGGCTCTTTAAACTATGGGTCGCGACCCCATTTGGGGTCGCGTAGCAAAATTCTGGGGTCGCGAGAGATAAAAATACAATTTATGTTTTATCTTCAGTTACAACTTATTCGTCGATTAGACGAATATGCTTTATCTACAATTACAACGTATCCGTCGATTCGACGAGTATGTTTTATCTACAGATACAACCTATTCGTCGATTCAACGATGCTTCGTTTACAAAGAAACAATATCGTTCAGCGTTAAAAAATGTTGAAGAGGTCTTACGTCCAGCAGTTTCAAACATTCCACCAAGATTTGATTTGTTATGCAATAAAAAACAGGCACATCCATCTCATTAAATTTTTAACTTATACTTTAATTTAATACTTACCACGAAACTACTTGAATATATTCGAGAGAATTAAGACGGTCAGAATCCACATTTATTTTTGAAACTATAATAAAAACAATTTTTAATTTTTTGTGCAATTTTTAATTTTAGATTTTTGTATGTTTCAAAACGAATTATATTGTTACCTAATAAATAAATCATCAAAAAATATTATTAATTTATTTTTCTTTTATATTTGTATGGGGTCGTCAAGAAACTCGCAATCATAAATGGGGTCGTAAATTAAAAAAGTTTAAGAAGCCCTGACTTATACAATGGTCGGTCTCTTGGGCCTATCAGACCTATAGGGGTGATGATAGTTTCCCTTTTTCTGAAAATATCGCTCTATTATAAAGGAGTAAAGGTGAATTATTAGTGGTTGTGAAATAGAGCGACTGAAAGTATTACCCGGAAACGGGCGGTACCGGGAGAGTTGTACGGATAGGAGAAAACGAAAGAAGAAGGGATAGGCATAGTGGAAGAGAAGATGAGAAGAAAAAGAAGAAAGAAACCCTCTCAGGCCAGGACTATGAATCTAGGAGAAATAACTACGCTAAACTATACTAAGTTCTATTAGTGCCGAAAAAGTGATGGTGATGGTAAAATGTTGAGAGCTACTAACCTAACCTATCCTATGAGAATATGGTGTTTATTATTTTAGGGTGTGAGCTAATGTATGTGTTGTGCCCAGTGACTATGATTAAGGAGGGGGGGGGGGGCTCGGCACCCCGAACGAGATCAACAAAGGACACATCAACGTCTGCCCTCTGCCAATTCGTCGGTTGTCGGGGTGAGGTGAGTGAGGAGTAGACAGGATTATCGACTTCGGAGAGGGAATCGAAAAATTTGATGTGGCGTTTGGCTATGGTATGTGATATAGGTCCGAGGGAAAGTGTGAAGTGAATGACATCGTTCTTGACACGCTGTAGTTTATATATATATATATATATATATATATATATATATATATATATATATACTAGCTAAGTTACCCGGCTTTGCCCGGGAATTTATTTGAAGCTGAATGATGGTGGTAAAGTTCTGGCAAGGCTTTACTTCACACAGTATTTTGACATTTCCCCATTCCAGTGTTTAGGGTTTATGCCCGTCGTTGCTGTGGGTTTGATAATAATAAAATTATTTGTTATGTAAGGTTCCACTTTCCTTAATATTTTTATAGTCCCATCTTCTGTGCATGCAGTTTTTTTTTGTAACGTAAAGGACTATATAATTCATAATCATAGAAAGTATTCTGCCTTCCAAAACATGTATGAATAAAAGTTTCTTTCGCTTGATGCGGTACAAAGCCCAACGATGACAGCAGTTTTAGGTAGGTCATAACCGCTATAAACCCAATGCCCGCTCAAACCTAAAAATTTTAATATAGTTATAATCATGGAAGAAGTAATGCTAATTTACATGTAGATTTTTGTTAAGTTCGGTTCTAAAATTGTTGGTTCCTCCTCTAGTTTTTAGTGTATGTATATAAACGATACTTCGTTATACGACAAAAGTTACTCTACATAACAAAATATACAACTTTTACCCTGTGCATATTTGCCGAAAAACCAATAGGAAACGAAATATCGATATTTTTAATATCAGGCCTCCCCTACAACCCCCACTCCCGCTCGTCCCTAGAAATATTGGTACAGCTTATTATCATGGAGGAGTTAGTTCTAATTCACATACCTAGTTTTATTTAGTTCGGGTAAGTCCTTTGTGCCAAATAAAATTGTTGACTCCCGCTATAATGTTTAGAGTACAACTCATTTATACTTCGGTATACGACAAAAGCAAATATAACAAAAATTACTCTAAATAACAGAATAAACAACTTTTGTTATGTGCATATTTGCAGAAAAATCAATATGAAACGGAATATCGCTATTTTCTCGATTAGCCTCAGTTACAAAATTTGGAATTAATTTATTTTCAATCCCTTTTAGGAAATAAAGAAAATGTAGTAGTCGCTAAAAAATTAGGTTTTTAAATTTAATCTGAGTTATCCGTTTTGATCCCCCCATAACCCATATTGGTTAGTTTTGACATTGCAGTACAAAAGCAGAATAAATGTAGTAGTACTGTTTTCATTGTGTTTCTCAATACCTTACATTAGCACTGCGGAATGACGAAATATTAACGTCGGGAGGATAGTTGTTTTTTTTTTTTAATATAAAAATTATTATTAATTAAGTGAACTTATAAATAACTAAAACATTTATATTATTTTTATCATTCAGGCATGAAGAGGGCTGAAACGTTGTGAAAGGAACAAATTTGATTGACTTGGAATTCTGGCCCTAATTAGTGGCTAGCACTCCTCACATTTAAATGCTATCCAGGAAATGCTAACGTATTTTGAATTTTGAAATATCCAACTCTAATACTTGGACATTTCTTCTATCCTATGGCGACGAGTTATATTGTCTTTATAAGTAAAAAAAAAAGTCCGTAACAATAGATAAATATACATAATGGTAATAAAACACCACCGTAAATAATAAGTGAATGAATACAAACCATTAGAAGAAACCTCCAGACGGGAAGCGTCTGAAATGAAACACACAGGTCTGTCAACCTCACAACGGAAAGAACAACAGTTACTGAAATATATCAGAATATAACATATTAATTTTATTGAAAACTATATACTATATCCAGTACAGTAATTTATAATGAATCAGAATAATTTTTATCTCACTCAATCAAATTTTAGTAGTCCAAGAACTTAAAAAGGGGGGGGAGATCACCAGAAGTATTTAAGCTTCGACCTCAATAACTGACTACCCTTAAGGGAAATCTGCTAAAAACATTAGAATGAATTAAACAAGTAAATTTCTATTATTTTCCTTCGGATTTACAACTTCACTTGATATACGTAGACGTACTTTATGTGATTACTTCAAACGCTTTTATTTCTTTAATCCCGAACTTTAAAGTCCCATGACGTAGCACCTTTTAAGCAGTTATTTTCCCCCCTGAAAGCATTTGTCATGTTGGAATAATGGGAGGATTTTTGAAAACTCGAAATATCTCCGTTACTACACATCGGATCGAAAACGTGTATAGAACTAGTCTTATTAGAAAATGAATTTGCTATAAATATTGTTATGTACATTTGTTCTCTATCTTGAATATTAACTGAGAAATTTTCATTTTTATTGTGTGGCGTAACGAGATGAGATCGGCTATTGTCAGTATTGTTTCGCGGAAACAGCCGAAAACTAGTTCGGCTGTTACCGTTAATGTCCGGCTCTCGTGAATTTGGTTAAGACTCGTATAAGCTTTTACTTTGTGAGATATATGCAAATACGTTCTGTTGACCCCTTCCCCTTCTTTAGTTCTTGTACTACTAAAATTCGAGTTATTAAAATATAAAGTATTCAGATTCATTATAAATTTCAGTACCAGATATAGTAAATAGTTTGCAATAAAGTTAATATGTTATATTCAGATATATTTCAGTAACTGTTTTTCTTTCCAGTGAAGAATATGTGTAACTGTCTCAGTGTTTGGCAGACCTATTTGTTTACAATTCAGAAGCCGTGTCCGTTGGGAGCTTGTTGAAATTAACTGAAAGATTTCTCATTACCGTATTTACTCGCGGTGGTGTTAAGCGTTACCAGTATGCAAAATTTCTCTATTGTAAAACTTCACGTGGGAAATCTGCCTAGTTTACGCAGCTCCTCTGTGACGGAATTTTTCTTAATGATCTACTTGCTAATTGGTTTATATCGCAATTCATAAAATATTCAAACTTTTGAATTTTAATAAACTATATGTACAATTTATTTTAAACATACGTACATAAAAGAGCTGAAACCAGTATTCCGTTGAAGTTGAAAATCATGTAATGAAAAAATTGAACACTAGAAAGATTTTAGCTCAAAACATAAATTTTTCTTTCGTCTAGAAATATTTATATTATTATTATTATATTTATATATGATAATTAAAAATTTTAACATTGAAATTGAAGTGCAGTCTTTAAAAGATGCGCACAGACTAACCTCCTTTCTTATATCCTTTTAACCTCGAGGGTTTATGACATCGTTAGATGGAGGTGGAAGAACTTTCCTAAGGTCCCGTTCACTGTCAGGGAGGGCAATAAACATAGATTCTGTTCGGTAGTTTTGAAATGAGCTACAGGTCACTATAAATGCAAATTAACATCTTTATATATATCATCATGCCGGCCTTCTTATTAACCTAATATAATAAAATTGAAGTCTCGGTTTTTTTGCCCCCACCCCCACCCTTCCCAATCTCTGTTTTGGTGTATCCATCTCATAAAGAAAAGTCCGTCACGCAAGGGCTGTGATATTTAAGCAGATTTCCCACGTGAAGGTTTACAGTAGATACATTTACATACTGGTAACAGACGGTAATGAGAAATCATTCAGTCAATTTACATGTTAAGAACCCCTACACGGAAAGCATCTAAATTGTAAACAAACATGTCACCTCTCAGAGCAGAATAGCTAGATAGACAAATTTTAGACAGGAAAGAAAAACAATTACTGAAATATATCTGAATATAACATATTAATATTATTGAAATCTATATCTACTACTGTCATTTATAATGAATCAGAATAATGTTTATCTCAATCACTCAAATTTTAGTAATCCAAGAACTAATGACGGTGGGGGGGGGGGTCAACCTGCACTGGATAGAACGTATTTGTATATATCTCACAAAATAAATGTTCAATGAAAACAATATTTGGCATTTAACCTTGGAATGATGGTGGTTCATGATACAACAACTTATTATTAATATGACATGAGTAGGTGGTTTACTCAAGCAGATAGCCTTAGAATATTGAATTTCATATTTAGAATTTTTTTACGCCCACAGTATATATGTATACTTGCGGAAACAACCCACTCCTTTATATATATATATATATATATATATATATATATATGTACACACACACACAAATATAATTGCATATATTTAGAAACATTTATTGCATAGTTATTGATTAGATCTGTTTTAGATTCTAACCGACTGGCTAATGTATTTTACTATTTGTTTGTTAGCGCTCTAACAGTCTCAATTTTTGTTTGATCATTACCAAACTCCATA
This sequence comes from Riptortus pedestris, assembly GCA_019009955.1. Classification (NCBI taxonomy): domain Eukaryota; kingdom Metazoa; phylum Arthropoda; class Insecta; order Hemiptera; family Alydidae; genus Riptortus; species Riptortus pedestris. The sequence goes on from CM032233.1 coordinate 84,775,093, forward strand.
TCCAAACGTTTTATTTAAAACTAAAAATCACGTTTAAAAATCTAAAGTCTGAAATCGGACCAGGGGGAGGTGGGTTTAGAGGGGGAATTTTCGAGAATTCGAAATATCTCCGTTACTATACGTCTGATCGAAAACTAAATATAACCAATCTTATTGGTAATTAGGTGTACTATAAATATTGTTATATGCATTTATTCTCTATCTTGAATATTAACCGAGATATTTGCATTTTTCAGTTTTCAGCCATCAGTATAGCCTCACCCTACTCATGCCACACAAACAATACTTTGCCATATATAATAAACCATTTTATTTGAAGCTTAAATACCAAGTATTGTTTTCAATAGACCTTTTATTACACGAGATGCATGGAAATATATTCAGTTGATCCCCTCCCCGTCATAAGTTCTTGGATTTCTAAAATTTAAATGATTGAGATAACAATTATTCTGATTCATTTTATATTACAGAACTAGATGTAGTAAATAGTGTATTATATTCAGATGTATTTCAGTAATTGTTTTTAAGAAAGAATATTTCTATCTATCTCTTAAGCAATGAATGGTTGGCTGACCTGTTTGTTTAAAATCCAGAAGCTTTATCTATTTTATATATAAAATAGTATTTATTCACTTAATATTCACGGTGGTGTTAAGTGTCACCAGTATGTAGATTTATCTATTGTAAAGCTTCACGTTGGAAGTCTGCTTAGTTTACGCAGCCTCTGTGTGACGGACTTTTTAACCTTAGAAACGGATAGTTTTAGAAAATGATTCATTAATGCTACCTTACGTGATATAATTTTAGTAAATTAGAAGTACAGTTATCAAAGGTGGGAGAATGAGACTAGGGGAGGGACGAATGGAGTTTAGACTCCCACGCTATTAGCTCTGTAAGCCCGCTGGTTGTATTAGTGAGAAAACAGGGCGTTGATTCGTTGAGCGGCCAGTAGTAGAAGGCCTCTGATCCACCGTGAATGGACACTTTAACTGTGCACTATACCTTTATCAATGGACTCGTTATGCTCCACAATACAGCGACTGATGAATCTCAGAATAGGGACCCGAAGTGATTTGTGGGCCCTAGCTCTCTATTAAGGAAACTATTCGAGCCTAGCAACTATTGGAGCATATCCTTTAAGGTCGTCTAAGTATATATTTTTTTTTCTCTCCAATGAAAGGAAATTGATTCATTGATCTCTCTTGATGACAGGACGCCATGAAGATGTGTGAAGGTATTTGTGGATCGAATAGCTTCAGTATATCACGCAGGCAGAACCTGTATCTGCCTTATGTATCTTAAAATATATTTAGTATTACAGTCTACCAGCAGAGGACAAATTGTATGTATTGAGTGCCGAAACGGATTAAAGAGTTTAAAGAGGGTCTGATAAATTGATGAAGTTTTACGTAGAGAATTGTGCTATTTCTTGATTCAGCCAAACATACTGCATGTTAACAGATTTACCTTAAGGGAAATCAGCTATTGAGGTCGTACTCATGTCGCGATTTTCGAAAAATTTCTTCATATGTCCATCGATCCTACCTAGGAGATGACGAAAATGAGGTCCGTTCAAAACTGTATGTACATATGTAACGCTCGAGCGTTCGCAATTTTTGTTTGATCGTAACCAAACTCGACATTTAAACGTTTTATGTTAACAGCCAGATCAAGTTCGTTAATGGCTGAAATCGGAGTAGTGGGTGGGGGGGTTTCGACGGGGGATTTTCGAAATTTTGAAATTTCTCCGTTACTATACGTCGGATCAAAATATTGTATAGAATCAATCGTATTGCAAATTAAATTTACTATAAATATTGTGTATACATTTATTCTCTATCTTGAATATTAATCGAGATTTGAATTGTGTGTGTGGACGGCAGGAGTCGGGTACGTTCGGGACTTTTCTAAGTATCATTATATTTTATTATCTTACCTAATATTAAAACATCATATTATATATATATATATATATATATATATATATATATATATATATATTATTCATTACTACTAAAAAAAACAATTAAGAGAAGAAGAGAAATTTGACAATGTGAACTCAGATAAGATTCGCGAAGTTTGAAACTATTTATTAAACATTTAAAAATGCTAATATATACTTCTCTGGTTTCACTAATTAGAATATTATGAACTTGGGATATGTATATATATATATATATATATATATATATATATATATATATATATACATACATATATTGAACGAACTTCATTTACGTCATCTCCTGGATAGGATCGATAGACATTTGAGGAAATATTTCGAAAATCATGTCATGAGTACTACAACCTCAATAGCTGATTTCCCTTCAGGGAAATCTACTAATAATGTGTAATATCATTTGATATTTATTATATTAGTAAGTTATCATAATAAAAACTATATATATATATATATATATATATATATATATATATATATATATATATATATATAAACTGGTGTTCATTTGTTCAAAATGAGGTTTCTATTGGATTAGTATAAAATACATATATATTGAGCACATAGCTGTCTATTTCAAAATGATACAAACATAGTATTGGGGTCGGTCTTTCTTACAAGACAGTCCTCGCTCCTGGTATTAATGAAACTCTGCACTCATTTCATTTATACAGAAAATATTTGGCCTGGCATCGGAACTTCTGAGCGTTCAACCAGTTTTTAATATTGACTGAATAATAGAATGTTGAAAGCGAGAGCGGCGAAAGCAGAGCTCCGTCCATCAACCAGTCTCAAGCTTGCTTGTCAGATCCCTATAGACAACTTAAATCATTTATAGCCCGACCATTCGGTTTCACTTTTATGTTGACAGGCCCTACGTGTGTAGGAGGCTGTCACACATACTAGCTAGAAGCCTGTCAAAATGAACAAAAAAGAAATAAGTGGAACATCATTCCTACTACCCGGGAGCAGGAGAAAAAAGATCTGAAATTTTGGTCTATCAATCCACTTGTCGAGGGACTTAAATTTTTAATTTATATCTTCTCTTATATTTGTAACAAACAGTTATTTTAAATTATACTGCTAGCAGATTCCCCTTAAGGGAGTTGTACTCATGACGCGATTTTAGAAAAATGTCTTCAAATGTCCATCGACCTACCAAGTAGATGACGAAAATCAGATCCAGTCAAACATTTGAATACAATTTTTGTTTGATCGTAACCAAGCCCGATATATAAGCTTCACATGCAAAACCTAAGATAAGTTCGTTAAATTAAGATGACGATCGTTAACGGCTCAAGACGGGGGCGTAGAGAAGGATAAAATCAAAAATTCAAAATGTCTCCGTTAGTATGAGTCACATTGAAAAATCATATGTAACGAATCTTGCTGTAAATTTAATTTTTCTTTAAATGTTGTGCTATACACCTTTTCTCCAATATTAACAAAGATTCTTGCATTGTTTTAATTTTAAGTTTTCAGCGAATCCCCACTTTTATTCATCACACTTTAATTATAAGCGAATATATAATGAAAAGTCTTATTCTAAGGTTAAATACCCAATATTGTCTTCAACTTATCTTTACTAGATGAGGTACATGCAAATATCCGTTATACGTGGTCGATAAAGATATTATTGACCGCCCACTTCTACTCAAAGAATTCTTATTTGGAAATAGAGGATATATGGTGAGATGAGTTGAGTATTGTGATGCCAGCACGTGGGATCTCCTTAGTTTACGCAGCCCCTGCGTGACGGACATTTCATATTTCTATCATTATTACTGAAGATAAATTTCCTTAATTTAATGGCATCCGTATTCTTAGGGTTAACACTAGGTTTATTATAATTGCTTATTCAAATTTTCAAAGTTTCTAAGTTCAAGTTTTTAATGTCGTACTGATATTTTAAAAAAATCCGTCACGCAGGAGCTGCGTAAACTAAGCAGATTTCCCACGTGAAGTTATAGAATAGAGAAATTTCAGAATAGAGAGTCAAACAATTACGGGAACGGCCCGAACTAGCTCTTGACGGAAACTCACGACTAGACCCGAAGTTAGCCGATCTCATCTCAGAAGCTGAAAACAGAAAAATGCAAATATCTCGGTTAATATTCAAGATACAGAATAAATGTATATAGCATTATTTATAGTAAATTAAATTTGTAATAAGATTGGTTCTATATAATTTTTCGATCCGACGTATAGTAACGGAGATATTTCGAATTTTCGAAAATCGTCCCCTCTAAACCCCCCTCCCACTGATCCGATTTCTGCCATTAACGAACTTGATCTTTATTTTTGCATAAAACGTTTAAATATCGAGTTTGGTAACGATCAAACGAATATTGCGACCGCTAGAGCGTTAACACACAAATATATATATATATATATATATATATATATATATATATATATATATATATATATATAATTTTGAACGGACCTCATTTTCGTCATCTCCTGGGTAGGATCGATGGACATTTGAAAAAATGTTTCGAAACTCGCGTCATGAGTACGACCTTAATAGCTGATTTCCCTTAAGGGAAATCTGCTAAAACAGAATAACTCAAAGCTCACATTTGAAAAACAAAATTGAAATGCAATACCTACTAATATAAAAAAAAAATACTTTTATTATATAAATATAATTGTATTTTGATATTGAAAAAAAATATATCAAACTGTCAGACTAATAACTTAAAGTTACTCTATGTACACGAAAACATTGCAATAACAATAGGCTACTCTATAAGTCATGAATACATTCTTGAATCTTTTATCAGGGACTCGCGCGAGTAGCTTTCCAGCAAAAAAATAACTCCTGAAAAAAGACACCATTATGTTAACAAATTGATTTAGGTCAATCTAATTTCTATAAGGGAACTGAATAAAGTGAGAGGTCTAGGTATATCAGCTTGAATGCCATCATACTTAATGTCATCGTATTTATTTAAGCCTCCTAGCAAATAAAACAATATCCACCTAGTAATACACTCATTTAAATTTCAGGAAATATTCCAATCTGTTTCATTTTTTAAGCAGATTTCCCTCAAGGCCTAATGATGTACTGATTTTCTTGTGTCTCGTATTCGCCTTTATCTCAAAACGTAAAAACTCAATGAGTGCAATATTTGGTATTTAGGGTTCAAATAAAGTGCTTCAAAATATAACAGCTTATGGTTAATATGACATTATTAAGAGTGAAAAAATAATCAAGATAGTGATAAAACGTACATAATAAATTTAAAGAACATTGCATTGAGAATTGGTTCTATTCAATTTTTCGATCTGACACATAGTAACGGAGATTGACGATTTTTGTTTCTTAGCTGTGACGTGAAAAAATCGCTGAAATAATCATGTAACTTAAAAAATAACGACTCACCCGGGAATTAATGAAGAAGGAAAACGGTTTGTCAGGTAATTTAGGATATATGGGCCATGAAAAAATACGGGTTGCCGAGAGAATAGTCCCTGTAGATTAGAAGTACAATAAGTTGAAATGTGAAAATTATAGAGGTATGTTGTTGCCCCGCAGCCTATAAGAGCTTTGAAGATCTCTGTGGCTTTTTGTGGGAGGTTAATGGAGAGAAATAAAATAATACTTAAAGAGTACCGCAGTGTGCTACGCTCCGGGCGAACGACCACAAATGGCATCATTTCTTTTGAGACTAATGCATATGAGTATTATATAGCTCTGCACTACCTCGTCATTGGCAATAGACATCCATTCCGAAAGTTTTTGGAGGAGTTGGAGTCACTAGAGATGACTCTAAAAAGGACCTTTTACAAGTAAAAAACTTGAAGAAAATAAAGTGGGTGTTGCCATTCTTTCGCGAACTTTATTATTCGAATTTCCTTAAAATAGCATCACAAAATACAAGATAAATCTAGATCGTATAAAATAGACTCACACACCAAGTTGATCGCATGTAAGAACATCACAGCATAGCTGGTTCTGTGGCAAAGTTCCTTCTAGTGGTGAAGTCAGCTATTTTTTCCTGTTCCATCCAGTTCCCGCCCTGTGCACTAAACTCTGGAATGTCCAATGGAAACAAGACATATTCAATGAATGTTTCTTCTAGAAAATGTAACTTTAAAGTGATTTTATAGACCGATCCGACGAGTACTAAAGGAATATATTAAAAGAAAGAAGAAGAAAAATACACTTTAGCAAGCTAATATTAGACTTCCACTTATCTCTACGTGTTGGGTTTAAATTGAAATCATCGCATGTCGAAAAAAAATGAAGTCATCCAAATTTCTTTATTTTCACCAAAATGTATGGTAGGGATTTTTCACTATCATAAAGAAAGTAATTTCTTTTAGTCGAGATTTCTAAACTTGTCCAGTTCCTCTTTAGTGAACACCATGCATTAGTCTAAAGGCCATACATTGTGATATTTTATTGTTCGGACTTTTATAGATTATTTCTCCTACAAAAACCCTTTTGGCTATAAATTAAAAGAATTATCGTTTATTTAATTGAAAACCAACTCATTCAGGCAGGCTTAGGAATGACTACTGCATCATGAAATAAAATATTTTCTTCGATTAAATAATTATATTCTTCTGGTCTTTAAATATTTTTTTAAAAACATTAAGTTATTATATGGGTTAAAGTGTGTGCTTAAATGTATTTGGTAAACAACGAGTCGTGGGTTCTTATAATATTGGACACTTCCTTGCTACACTTAATTGTGTAGCTCCTCAAGCTCACTAACATTACCAAGAGGGTTATTATCCAACAGTGGTCAGGACGAATTTAATATTTATTTAGTTATGGCTTAGGCGATAAATAGTACGCCGCTCTTGAATGATGTCTAATATAAAGAACGTCGTACTAATCGGTAAAAAGCAAAACGCGAAAGGGATAAAACCCTTTAAAAAATACGGTTAACATTTGTTATACTCCTAGACAGTTTCCGAGTGTTCATTCGACGGTCTCCGAATATTAATAGCATTTCCAGAAGTAAGCGACCATGTATTTATGAATCCATAACCGCTAGTTTAGAGACAGTAGAGTAAAGAAAGGATAACTGCTCGTTAAGATGCTAAATACTAGTTGCTTCTTCGTGAGAATAAAGAAGAATAGTAGAAGAAGCCTGAAAGAATTTCACTCAATAATACATCGCAAGCAGTAGAGAGAGTTATGAATAAAATGGTTGGTCGATTACCAATGTTCCTTCAACTGTTCTTGGAGTCATTCTCTGTAGCCGGTCATTCCTGATTCCTATGATATTGAAATACTATTCAATCATAACCTTACACTCCAAATTTGGGATAATTAAAAGAATATTGAATATATGGAACTGTGACCTAGCGTTAAGAAATAATAAATTATAAATTGATGACTGGTATTTGAGATAAATGCAAAAATTACGCCCACTAGAACATACGTGCGTATGTTTTACTACTCCCCAAAATTAAATAAAGTACGTCAGGCAGGGGCTGAGTTACCTAAGCAGATTTGACACGTGCGTCACGTATTCCCATTTCTCTCAAAACGTAAATGTTCAATAAGATGTGCTCAATGAGTAGGAGTGGGGGATTACTGAAGACCGAAAAATAAAGACAAAAATTTCCAAACAAAAAAACAAAGGTTTCTAAAAGTAATTAGTCGTTTGGAAAGAGTAATATTTTATGGTTTTGACAATTTGCACGCAACCAGCGCTTAAAATCCACCAAACGTAAAGAAGAAAATATTTTCAAAATTAATAACTTTGAATATACAAACAACGTTTAACTCTCCTCGGCTATCATAGGAGACAATAATAGCAGGTACTTAATGTTGTTGGCACAATTATAAGTTATATGTTGAGACCCAATCATTTCGGGCGATACAAGAAATCTATACAGTCCCACATAAAAGCACTAATACAAAATCGGTTTGAAATAAGATTTTAGGTATATAGATAAACTAGATAAATTCAAAATAGCTCTTACCATTGAAGGAAAACTGGAGAAGGCTTGAAAATCGATTTCATCACCAAAAGAAACTTAATTCGCCGCAACTATGATTAAATGTTTGTAATTATTGTTATTAAGTAGTATAATTATTTGTAAGAGGTAATCATAGATTACTTGCAGCGTGTGTATACTATGAATTTGACGCCGGTTTTGTGATTTAGGAAGACGTGGACTTTCCGCGTTCTACCGGCCACCTAGCTCAACCATTCATTTGGCCAAGAGCGTTGGTTGAGAGGTCAGGTTATTCCTGTAATCTCAGCGTGTCTCCTATTCTTTGTTTCGGTTGTTTCGCAGAGACCATCTCTCGTTCTGTGGGAATCCGTTTCCCTTGACGATGCAGGCTGAATTCGTCTTGGCGAGAAATTTGCCATTTCTCTTGAAATCTTTTCCTTTTACCTTATTTTCTTTCGCTCACCCTTTGGGCGCCGTTTCTCTCTCAGTGTAAAAGCTATAGAGGTATGACGGATTTCTTATAATATTTTTTATTTATATAGTCATGTACTTTGTCCACTTTTTGTCATGTAATTAGTAGGACCGACGGACATTTGAACACCCTTCCTTCCCATCAATTCGGATTTCGCTCTCGTCATTCAACAGTACAGTAATGCCTTCGCGTTGTAGATCAGATATCTGCATCTATCGAGCGAAAAGAGCATTGCACGTCAGCCTTTCTTGATGAAGCACAAGCCTTTGACAAGGTTTGGCATGGCGGCTTACTCTATATGCTTAAGCTACTCCTTCCCAGTACCTTCTACCTTATACTTAAATCCTATCTTTACAACAGATTTTTGTCGAGTCCGTCAAGGAAAGGAATACTCAGACTACTATCCTGTGGAACCAGGGGTTCCCCAGGGCAATGGCCTGGGACCACTACTGTATCTCATATACACATCAGACATCCCTACTTCACCATCAACACTCCTGGTATGCAGATGACACAACAATCCTTTCATCCAATCCCGATCCTATTACTGCTACGAGGAATCTCCAATTCCACTTAACCGAGATCAAAAAATGGTGCAATGCTTGGCGCATAAAGATCAACGAAAGGAAATCTCACCATATCACTTTTTCGCTCCGGCGAAGTTCCTGTCCTCCTGTTCATTTCAACAATATTCCTTTACCACCAGCAGATTGTGTACGCTACCTTGGACTACATTTGGACACCAGACTTACTTGGAAATCCCACACAATAATAAAAAGACAGAAAGTAAACAGTCTATTCAGACAACTTTATGGACTTCTAAACAGAAGATCTCACTTGTCTACCGAAAACAAACTAACAATATACAAGCTACTACTAAAACCAATATGGACAAACGCAAGAGAAGTGTGGGGTACAGCAAACCCTTCTAACATCAGACGCATCCAGACCTTCCAATCCAAAGTCCTGCGCACCATAGTAGATGCTTCATATTTTGTTACAAACCACACCCTCCATAAAAATCTTAATATCCCATTCGTAAAGGACCTAATTCCCTTAAGACTCAGAAAATTCCACAGGAGGCTATCCAGTCATCCTAATCCAGAAGTCCTATCCCTTGTCAGTGCCACTCATCCTTATTCCCCTCCGCGGCGTCTCAACCACCGAGAAGTGTAAAGTGAAGTGATAGCAGTAGCTATTTTCTTATCAAAAGTGCCATTCCTCCTTAGCTCTTGACTTCCTTGCCAGCCAGGGACAGGCTTCTCCTCTCATCGTGGTGAAGGGGTGTGGCTTCTGTCAAGAGTGATGGAGGAACTATTGTATTGTACATATCACACATTACCAAATGCATTTAAAAGCAGGCTGTAATATGAAAAAAAAGTAGATTGACATTTGAACAATTTTTTTCCAGAATTGAGCCAATGAATACAATCTCAATAGCTGATTTTCCTTATAGGAAATCTTCTAATAGATAAATGACCCCTAGTGGGGGAGTGAAAATAGGGTAAGCGATGCTAGTCTATGGAGAAGAGGCTGGGGGCCCCAGCTGACAGGCACGCCACCTCCCATCCTACATTCACCTCTTATCTGATCACGATGCAGCCTCCCTTAGATTTGCCTTAATGTTCCATCTCTTATGCAGACTTGGGGCTATGATATTAATTTTCTATTGATTATCCTTCCCTAAACGTTTTAAAACTCCATCCATCACTGTTTAATGCGCCTCTTATTACCATTGCCTGCTTTCTTCTCGTCTTAAGGGGAGCATGTTTGATTTAAGCGATAATACCCTTTTAATCACTTCACCACCAAATATGGCCACTGATATTAGTATATTAAGCGAGTCTCTTCCACTCCTCATACGGGAGGGGGGAGCTTGCTTATCTTTACCGCCTCAGTGTCAAAAACTCCGTCATGCAGTGGATGCGTAAACTAAAAACCTTACCCACATGTTGGAATGAGACAGTGGGGATCCCATCTCGCAATCTGTTATCTACGACTAAAAGTGATAGTGGTTTTAGATGGTAAAATCTTTAACGATGACGTTTCACCCAAAATAATGTCATATATCTGACACAGTCAATGTTCAATATGAAAAATCATATTTGGCATTTAAACATCGAATAAAGCGGTTCATGACTATAACAGCTTATTGTTAGTAAGAAAACAATAGGAGTTAGGATTAACTGAAGGTTCAAAATTAAAAACCTCGAATATTTCGGATAATACTCAAGATAGAAGAAAATATATATATTAAAACATGTAGCAACACAACGAATTTAAATGTACAACATCAATTCGTTAACGGCTGAATTCGGACCAGGGGTAGGGGGGGGGGTTCGATGGGAGGAATTTCGAAAATAACTCTGTTACTATGCGTCGGATCGAAAAATTGCAAAAACAATCTTACTGCAAATTAAAATTACTATAAATATTGTTCTATACATAGTTTCCGTATAATGAGTATTAACCGAGATATTTGGATTTTTTAGTTTTACGCTTTCAGTAAACCCCCACTACTACTTGTGTCATATTAATAATAAGCTGTTATATCATGAACCACTTGTTTACAGGCTAAATACCAAATATTTTTTTCATTGAACTTTTATTTTGTGAGATATATGCAAATACGTTCTGTGGAGCAGCCCCTCCCCTTTTATTGTTCTTGAATTACTAAAATTTAAGTGATTGAGATAGAATTTATTCTGATTCATTGCAAATTATAGCACTAGGTTTAGTAAATTGTTTTCTATAAAATTAATTATTTATATTCAAATATATTTCGTTAATTATTCGTCTTTCCCGTCAATCTATCTATTCAGCGCTACGAGATTGGCTGGCCTGTTTACAATTCTGCCGTAGAGATTCTTCTTCTTTGTAGATATTATTAACTTTTATTGTAAATTGAGTGAAAGATTTCTCATTACCGTTTGTATTTATTCACTTAACATTCACGGAGGTGTTAAGTGTTACCAGTATGTAGATTTACCTTTTGTAAACCTTCGCGTGGGAAATCTGCTTAGTTTACGCAGCCCCTGTGTGACGGACTTTAATGAGCTTGATTTTGTATAAATGACTCATTAGCAATGGTAGAAAAAAACAGAGTCTGTCACGCCGTTTTCCTTAAATACCTTCAACTAAAAAACATTCCCTTCGGCGAATACTGGGACAAGATGGCTCGAATTGATGTGAATCTCACTCCTTGTCTATTAAGATAGCCGATCCTCTCGTTATTTACTTACAATACAGAGATAAATGAAATATAACACTTTAAGGCTAGTGTTTGTGACAGCAATGGAGGAAGGGACTATCTACATCTGCACGACCTGTCAATCAGCCATCAGCTCCACTCAAAAGATTACTAACGAACTCCTATTACTCTACAAAGGAATACTTTCTTATTAGCCGGCTTCCCGCACTATTCTCTGGGGTAAAACGGTCTTCAATTAGGTTTAAATTATACTCAAATAAGCCTCGCTCTCAAGATTCATTAAATATAATTTTGTTTCCGTAACTAAACGCAAACCAGAGGGATCCTGAGAGGAGAACACATAGAACAGACGATTGCGTTTAATGCGATATGACTGTGGATACAAAAATTATGCTTAAGTATACAAATATCCTGCCAAAAATAGTTAACACATCAGTGCTAATGAAAAAAAAACTGATTTTTAACGCCAGATGGCTTTCTTATACACGCATTAAATTAAATAAACAAAACGTTTGTATGCACCTCATTTAAAATTTATTTCATTTGAAAGTAATTCACGATATCTCCGTCGTACATACATCGGACCATGAAATATACAACATAATTTATAGATTTCTTTCATGATAAACCAAAATGGTTTTAAACAAATTATTTACATCTCTAATAGGTGCGGAAAACTTTGCCATTTTAGCAGATTTCCCTTAAGGGAAATCAGCTATTGAGGTTGTACTCATGACGCGATTTTCGAAATTTTTCTTCAAATGTCCATCGATCGTACCTAGGAGATGACGAAAATGAGGTCCGTTGAAAACTGTATATACATATATATATATATTTGTCTGTTACCGCTCTAGCGGACGCAATTATTGTTTAATCGTTACCAAACTCGATATTTAGTCGTTTTATGTAAAAAGAAAGATCATGTTCGTTAACGGCTGAAATCGGACTAGAGGGAGGGGGGTTTAGAGGAGAGGTTTTTTGAAAATTCGAAATATCTCCGTTACCATACGTCGGATCAAAACGTTGTATAGAACCAATCTTATTGCAAATTAAATTTACTATAAATATTGTTCTATACATTTATTCTCTATCTTGAATATTAACCGAGATATTTGCATGTTTATTAAATGTGGGCCGATAACGAACGGTTCCCGCCAAAAGCTAGTTCAGCCGTAACTGTTCGGCTCTCGTATAGAGATTTCTCTATTGTATAGCTTCACATGGGAAATCAGCTTAGTTTACGCAGCCCCTGCGTGGCGGATTTTTTTATTTCCGTCCCCTCAAACCCCCTGTTTGGCCTCAGTCAGATTTTGATCAAAAGGGAAAGTTCACAACTAGAAGGTACGGCAGTTCTAAATATGAAATTAGAACATTCCATGGCTGTTGTTGAGTTATGCGAGTTACATACCTGCATAAAGATGATGGAACTAGTCAAAATTGGTTCAGGAAAAGGTAAAAGTCCGTCACGCAGGGCCCGAATAAACTAAGCAGATTTCCCACGTGAAGTTTTACAATAGATAGATATACATACTGGTATCACTTAACACCGCCGTGGATATTAAGTGAATAAATACATACTGATAGAAATATTCTGATATAAACAATTACTGAAATATATCTGAATATAACATATTAATTGTATTGAAAACTATTTACTAAAGCTAGTACTGTATTTTATAATGTATCAGTTGAATAGTTGTGTTAAATTTCAGTTGTCCGAGTACATAAGGAGGGGGGGGGGGATCAACAGAACGTATTTGCATAAATCTCACAAAGTAGAAGTTCAACGAAAACCATATTTGATATTTAACCTTGGAATGAAGTATGATATAACAGCTTATTATTAATATTACACGAGTAGGAGTGGGGGTTTCTGAAGGCTGAAAAAATGCAAATTCCCCTGTTAATAATCAATATAGAGAACAAATGTATATAACAATATTTATAGTACATTTAATTTGCAATAATGTTGTACTATACAATTCTCTATCCGACGTATAGTAACAGAGATATTTCGAATTTTCGAAAATGTAGAGGGGGTTCCGAAAAAGGATGATCCCATGAACATTTTCACGATATACTTCGTACAAGAAATAAGGATGTATTCAGAATTAAGTTAATTAAAATATTCAAAACGACTACCCTGTTAATGACAAAACATTATATCACTCAACAAGATCTAGATAACAGCACCGCAACTAAATTTTTAACTTAAAACTGATACAATCTGAATAAAGCTTACAGGCCCTTTATTCATTTCATGATTGTAAGGGTTTGCTCTCTAAAGCCTAGTATTTGCATGATGTATGCAATTTCGGAAAGGGGCTTCGAGATTCATGGTGTCGCTCCAATGATGGCATACAATTGCCTACCTTGTGCCTTGTTTACTGAAAGCACCAACCATTTCGTAAAATACCGCCTGATTCTGCAATGGAACATTATACCCTTTCACCGAGCCAAGAATTCTTTTCAGGGGTGTCTAGAAAGCATCATGCTAGTAAGACTACGTATACTCCATTTCGCCTCCTCCTCGGTAAATTGGTTCTTATGACATCAACCATCATTATGGAGTGTAAATTATAGTCAACAATGACGCGCTCGCGTTTACACATCCACGATAAATATAATTCCAGGTGATGAATAAAACACTTTTTTTTTTATTTTAGCAGATTTCTCTAAAGGGAAATCGGCTATTGAGGTCATACTCATGACGCGAATTTCGAAAACATTCTTCAAGCGTCCTACCTATACGAAAATGAAGTCCGTTTAAAATTTTATATATATATTATATATATACATAAGTGCGTGTGTGTGTTACAGCTTTAGCGACTGCAATTGTTGTCTTATCATTACTAAACTCGATATATGAGCGTTTTATGTAAAACTAAAGATCAATTTAAAGTCTGAAATCGGACTCGAAGAATAGAAAAATGGTATAGAACCAACGGCATTGCAAATGCAATGCTGTTTGAGGTACAATTTCTTCAAATGTCCATCGATCCTACCCAGATGAAACAATGAGGACCTTTCAAATCAATATATATATATATATATATATATATATATATATATATATATATATACTAGCTCAGATACCCGGCTTCGCTCGGGAATTAATTTGAGCCTGAATGGTGGTGGTATTTTTTTGGCAAGGCTTTACTTTGCACAATATTTTGACATTTACCCGTCCCAGTGATTAGGATTAACACCCGTCGTTTCTGTGGATTTGTTAATAATAAAATTATTTTTTTATGTAAGTCTTCACTGTCCTTCATATTGTCATAATTCCCGTTTCCTGTGCATTATGCATAGATTTGAATTATTAAGGACAAAATATTAACATACTTTTGAATTATTTTTTCCCGGTGAGGTACCTGGTAGTTCATATTAAAAAGAATTGTTGAGAAAATTTCTCTAAATAACAAAATAAACAACTTTTGGCATGTGCTTATTTGCAGAAAACCCAATAAAAAACGAAATACCGCTTTTATTTCAGACCTCCCTTACAACCCCCACTCCTGCCCGTCCCTAGAAATGTTAGTATGGCTTGTTATAATGAAGGCATTAGTCCTAATACACGTACAGAGTTTTATTTAGTTCGGTTGATTCTTTTGTGCCAAATAAAAGTTTGACTCCCGCTATAATTTTTAGCGTATAACGCCTTTATACTTCGGTATACGATGATTTTGTATATACCAAAAGTTTCTCTAAATAACAAAATAAACAACTTTTGTTATGTGCATATTTGCCGAAACCCCAATAGGACACGAAATATCACTATATGTAATTTCAGGCCTCCCTATAACCCCCACTCCTGCCCGTCCCTAGAAATGTTAGTATGTCTTATTATAATGAAAGCGTTAGTGCTAATACACATACCGAGTTTTATTCATTTCGGTTGGGTCTTTCGTCTCAAATAAAATTGTTCACATTCGTTATAGGTTTTTGCGTATATCTCGTTTATAATTCAGTATACGAAAAAAGTGTATATAACAAAAGTTACTCTAAATAACAAAATAAACAACTTTTGTTATGTTTATATTTGCCGAAAAACCAATAGGAATCGAAATATCGTTATTTTTAATTTCAGGCTTCCCTTATAACCCCCACTCCTGTTCGTCTCAGAGGATATTAATATAGCCTAAAGTCTAAGTTGGGTTAGTGGTAATATACATACCAAGTTTCATAAAATTCGGTTCAGCCGTTTATGCGTGAAAAGGTAATAAACAAACAAATAAACAAACAAACAGACACGAAAGAAACAAAATGTAGTTATGGTGTCTATGACATGTGAAACGTAAAGTTATCGTGAAATTTCGCGAAAAAAATCAATGTACAGACAGAGGTTACAATTTTATATATATATATATATATATATATATATATATATATATATATATATAAATGTGTGTGTGTGTGTGTATGTGTGTGTGTGTGTGTGTGTGTGTGTGTGTGTGTGTGTGTGTGTGTCGCGTTATAACGTTCTAGTGGTCGCAATTTTTGTTTGATCTCTATCAAACATGATATTTAAATGATTAATGTAAAACTAAAGATTGAAATTGTTAATGGCTGAAATCCGACAAGGGAATTTATCTCCGTTAAAATGCGTCAGAACATTCTATAGGAACAATCTTTTTGCAAATGTAATGTTCTGTAAATGTTGTACATGTACGTACAATACCTCGATTATTAACTGAGCTATTTGCATTTTTCAGTTTTCGGCCTTCCATAAACACCCCGCTCCTATTCATATTAACAATCTGCTGTTATATTATGAAACACTTTATTTGAAGCCTAAATACTAAATATTGTCCTGATTAAATTTTTACGTTTTGAGATAAATACAAATACGAGACGTTCTTGGGAAATCTGCTTAGTTTACGCGGGCCCTGCGTGGCGAACTTTTGTATATTAGAGAATATACATTTATTTTAAATCCTTGCAAAATATATATTTTTTTTTTGGGGGGGGGGGGATGTATGTTAAACATACTCATGTACGCGCGCGTGTGGGTGTATGTGTGCGCGTTGCATAAAATAATAATAAACAACTCGCCCAGTGGTATTTTTCTAACAAGTTTTTCCCATTTGTTTTATGCTTGGAGTATAATAGCAGGAATTACGTGCAGTAACTCTTGAGGTACTACTTGGACTTGGGAAATTGCATCCACTTACCTCATCTTACGCTGCAGCTCCATTAGGCCTCCCTTTCTTTCTTAAATACCTTCCATTCCTTTTGTACTTTCCCTTCCTGTTATTTCTGATTTTAGTATAGGGCATTTTATTTGCTTTTAGGTTTTACTTTCAGTGGTCTTCTGTCTTCGGGTCCTAACAGAGGATTATTTGCCTCTATTTTATCTCTTTTCGCATTTATGTGCTCTACTATATATTAAAAAGACCGTCACGCAGGGGCTGCGTAAACTAAGCAGATTTCCCTCGTGAAGTTTAGTAATAAATAAATCTACATATTGGTAACACAACACCACCGTGAATAAATACAAACGGAAATAAGAAATGTTTCATCCAATTTCAATAACCTGCCGACAGGAAGCGTTAGGTTAGAAATGTGAACAAACGGGTCTGTCCACATCACACCAGAAAGAAAAACAATTACTGAAATATATCATAATATAGCATATTAATTTTATTGAGAGCTATTTACTATATCTATTACTGTAATTAATAATTAGTCAGAATAATTATTATCTCAATCAATCAAATTTTAGTAGTCCAAAACCTTAAGACATGGGGGGGGGGGGGTCACCAGGACATATCTGCATGTATCTCGTTTAATAAAGGTCCCTTGAATACAATTTTTGGTATTTAAACTTCGAATAATGTTATTTATTATGTAACAGAGTATTGTTTATGTAACATGAGTAGAAGTAGCGGTTTTCTGATGGCTGAAAACTGAAAAATGTAAATATTTCGGTTAATATTCAAGATAGTGAATAAATGTATATAACAATATTTATAGTACATTTAATTTGCAATAAGATTGGTTCTATACAATTGTTCGATCCGACCTATGGCAAAGGAGATATTTCGAATTATCGAAAATCCTCCCCTCTAAACCCCTCCCTCCTCCCCTAGCCCGACGAACTTGATCTTTCTCTTTACATAAAACGACTAAATATCGAGTTTGGTAACGATTAAACAATAATTGCGACCGCTAGAGCTGCAATGGACAAATATATATACAGTTTTGAACGGACCTCATTTTCGTCATCTCCTGGGTAGGATCGATGGACATTTGAATAAAAATTTCGAAAATAACGTCATGAGTATGACCTCAATAGCTGATTTCCCTTAAGGCAAATCTCCTAAAAGCACTCATTTTTGACACAAGTTGTTTTGCTTTACAGTTCCCCCAATATTTACTCCTTACAAAGGAAGTAATTGTATTCTCTATGAATTTCAGTTTTTTAATTGCAACGAATTTATCGCTTGACCCTTCATGAACAAATTTTTACAAGCTTCCGCTTGACGTCTGTACATATCTTGGATAACTCAAATAGTCCGTCACTCAGGTGCTGCGTAAACTAAGAGATTTCCCACGTGCTGGTATGATGCTGGTCGAATCTGATCTCACCATATATTCTGGATTTCCAAGTAATCGTCCAATGAGTAGGAGTGAGGGTTTGCTGAAGGCTGAAAACTGAAAAATGCAAATACCTCGGTTAATATTCAAGATAGAGAATAAATGTATATAACAATATTTATAGTACATTTAATTTTCAACAAGATTGGATGTATAAAATTTTCGATCCGACGTATAGTAATTTTCTAAAATGTCGAGGGGGTTCCGCTAAAAACGATGATTCCGTGAACATTTTCGCGATTTACTTCGAAAAAAGAAATAAGAATGTATTCAGAATTAAGTTAATTAAAATATTCAAAACGACTACCCTGTTAATTACAAAAATTATATCATTCAACAAGATCTAGATATCAGCACCGCAACTAAATTTTTAACTTAAAACTGATAATACGAATAACTCTATGAATATATGAGTTTCGAATATATGTATATAGCAACAATTGTAGAACATCAATAGTTCACCAAGATTGGTTCTATAAAATGTTTCGATCCAGCACACAATAGAGGTATTTTGAAATTTCGAACCCTGCACCTCTAACCCGCCCCCTATTTAGGAGCCAATTTTAGCCATTAACGAATATGTACCTTGGAGTATCAAGACCGGAAATTCTTAATTAATGACGTCAATCCCTCCCGTTGGCATTCCCTCAATCCACCTCGCTTCCTCTAAAATTGAACCAGAATAGTGTTTTTACACATGTGGAATGTATTGTATTTAAATATGATGCAAATCTTTGAAAGGTCAGATCATTTCTTGTGCTTTTGAAAAGCCATTAAAAACCATTAATGAGACGGTACATGGTTGCTTTAAAGATACTACATGTAGCTACACGATGAATTATTTATGTTCAACAATATTTATTCCAGAAACTAAATTATTACACTAGGATGCTTAACAGCTCCCGTTCCAGTACAAAATGCACGTTTTGTTGTGGAGACACATTTTTTCCATTATCACTTATTGAATCTGACCTTAAATTAACAGTATGCAGTCTTCAGGTAATATTCGAATTTAGGGTTAGAATTGAGGAATGATACGGCACGCAGCCTGCAAAAATTTAATATTACGTAATTTTGTGGTTGAGCATCTTATTGAATATTGATTGTTCATTATAAAAATTGCCATCAAACATTTTATTTCTAGTATTCCAGAAATCAGTTCTATTATAAATATGTTAAAGTAATTAAATTCCTTAATGGGTAAAGAAAACAACTGCTTTTGCAGCTAAGTGTTGAACGTTGAACATAGATCAATGCATATTAAATATTCTTGCATGAAATCCTGAACAACGGAATTTACAAATTTTTATTTTCGCATTCCCTCTAAACTCTCACACCCTTCCTTTTTAATATTTCGATTAAATGAGTTAGTGGACAACTAGAAGTACAACAATTCAAAATATGAAATATCACCATTCTGAGAACACCCGTTTTAGCAGATTTCCCCAAAGGGATCGATGGATATTTGAAGACATTTTTTTTTTTTTCGAAAATCGCGTCAAACTTGTCTTCCTGCACTGAAAATGGGCCCTGAAACTGAGACTCTGGTTCCTAAACTTGCCTCGTTTGAGAGTAGTAAAATGTGTTTCGTTTTCATCATTCGGTGACTCATCAGCAACGCGAAGAAGCGATGGAACGAAATGGTTATGGCTAACTGCCATGTCAGATGGTTGTTCAAACCTCGTTTGTCTTTATAGACGTTTTGTCAAAAGACCTTCTGAGGTTAGTTTGTCTATGGTAGTAGCTGATATATATAAACATATTTTTACAAACTAGAATTGAGTTTAACTGACTAGAATTTACATTAACATTTCTAAAAATATCTAAACTAATAAGTGTCATTATATTTTATTATCTTACCTAATCTTAAAACAACATATTTTCAACATAATAGTTTTATTAAACTTATCATTATCTTGGTTCCTGTTCTTACTAATACATAGGTATAACAGTACTAAATAAAAATAAAAACAATTAAGAGGAGAAGAGAAATTTGACAATGTTAACTCAGATAAGATACGCGAAGTTTGAAATTATTTCTTAAATATTTAAAAATGCTAATATATACTTCTCTACTTGCACTATTTAGAATATTATTAAGTTGTGAATTATCAGCTGACTGTTTGATGAATGGTAAATACTGTTCTCTGAAAGGGGAGTAAATAGGGCAATGAAGCATTATATGATAAATGTCCTCATTCATATTTAAATTACACAATGTGCAAATTTCTTTTGGGTTAATATCATAGTATACATTTTTCATTGAAAACTATATACAATAGTTGCTTGACGTTCTTAGCTGTGCAATGGTTTTTACAATTTGGAATGGCAAATCAATAGGTAGAAATTCCTGAGGTGAACCGGGAGTTGTGAAAATTGCCTATTATAACGGACTATAATTTGAAATTTGGAGTTTTTCAAGGTCTATAGAAAGTAATTTACTTTGGTATGCTTCTACTATTGAGCTAATGTGTAATTTAATTAAGTTGTTGTCTTGAGTAAGCCAGATGAGGAAAATCCTTGTAAGCAATAAATAATATATATATATATATATATATATATATATATATATATATATATACATATATATATGCCTTAATATAATTTTCATTTTTTAGGAATTATATTTTAATATTTGATCACGGCTGGCCCCCTTAGAACCCAGCTGTGCTCGGTGGGCCCATTATCGTCGCGACTACTCTAAGCGTGATAATTAAATGCATGCAAAGGACATTAGAGGTCGTTCATTGGAATGGAGCTCCTGATTTAAATTGGTCAGTCAAATTGCATATTTCGCAAACAACTTTCAGGACTGGATCATGTTCGTATTAATAGAGACACATTAAGTTGGTCTAGTTGCACATACTCGGAGAGGAGGCCAGTGAAAATAGCTGCCTCCCGAAGCTGACTAGCCTTCAAGCGCTATGTTTATCACATGATTTATTAGCCATTAATCACATGCCTCGTGCACTTGCTCATTCCATTTCGGAAATTTCAACCCTTATCGGGCAATGCATCGTAATTGACAACACAGCCAACAATTAGTAGGACGTTCTTTGCCTGTTATCTGAAACTTCTTTTATTTACATTCACTTGTTATTGACGCACCCCCTTCCTACTTCAAAGGTACCCTAATTGTGCTGAGACTTTGCCAATCAGTATCTGATGAGCAAGCCTATTGATTTAGTAGCCATATAATTATATGTTTATCAGAGTTAAGTTAACAGAAGAAGGGTGTGGCCTCACGTTTTGGTTTAGGAAGGAGTGGCCATCTCGTACACATGAAATTATTTCCCTTCTAATTATATTTTTATCGGGTTTACATGTTGTTTTGTAATAATCTAGTTGACAAACATTTGCAGTATTTGTGTTTAATGGAAGGGTGAGGTTAACAAAGGGTGTGTTATTAAGCTCTGATTGAATTGTCGGTTGTTTATAGCTCAAAACATAACGTATGTTTTACCTTTTTCAAGAAACTTTAAATTTCACCTTTTATCAGATTTACCTAAGGAAAATCAGCTATAGAGGTCGTACTCATGACGCAATTTTCAAAAATTTCATCAAATGTCAATCGATCCTACCAAGGAGATTACGAAAATGAGCTTCGTTCAAAATTATATATATATATATATATATTTGTCTATTAATGCTCTAGTGGTCACAATATCTTTTCATCTTTACCAAACTCGATATTTAGTCGTTTTATGTAGAAAGAAAGATCAAGTTCATTAATGGCTGAAATTAGGCCAGTGGAAGGGGGGGAGGGTTTACAGGGGGAATTTCGAAAATACTAAATATATTCGATACTATACGTCGGATCGAACAATTGTGTAGGACCAATCTTATTGCAAATTGAAAGATCTATAAATGTTGTTCTTTACATATTTTCTGTATTATGAATATTAACCGAGATATTAAAATTTTATCAGTTCCGCCTTCAGTAAACCTCCACTCCTGCCCATGTTATATTAATAATAAGGTGTTATAACATGAACCACATCATTACAAAGTTAAATACGATATACTGTTTTCATTGAACGTTTAATTTGCAAGATGTATGCAAATAGGTTTTTTTGACCTAGGATTACTAAAATTTGAGTGATTGAGATATATTTCACTAATTTGTTTTTCATTCCGGTCTAGATTATTTCTATCTATCTATTCAGCTCTGCGAAGCTGGCTGGCTTGTTTGTTTACAATTCATACACTTTCCGTTGTAGATATTAACTTGTAAATTACCGTGAAAGATTTCATTACAGTTTGTATTTATTCACTTAATATTCGCGATGGTGTTAACAGTATGTAGATTTATCTATTATAAACCTTCACGTAGAAAATCTGCTTAGTTTACGCAGCCCTTGATGTGACGGATTTTTTTATAATTTAGTTTAAAAAACTTTTTATTTCCCCGACGTCGAATCCCTCCCTACCAAAGAAGTGGAGAACTTTACTGAATTCTAATATTGGCTGTTTTGGTTTGTGTAAAATGGTTTTCACTCTGTCAATGGGTCTTTAATTCTCAAGGATGTAGAGTTATTGGGGCCCTGGTTGGCCGTATGAGTTAAGGCGTTGGTCTTAATCTCACGTGATAAACCTGGAGTGGCGAGTTCGATTCCCGCCCTGGGCGATAGGAATTTACTTAGTGACGGACTCATTAAATAAATTCCTTAGTTCCACCCTGGGTAGAAAAGGGTGGTAACCTCTAGATAACCCGTCCCGATTAGCCGCGGTAGCATAAAGTGGACGTAAATAAATAAAATTTTAAAAAATGTGGAATTTTATCAACTTAGCTATCACTTCTCCAGCACAAGTATAATCCATTCATATTCGGCATATGCATCTGCTCTCAACCATCTAATGCCAAACCTATTCAAGTCATCTTATACATCTTACGCCTATTGTAACGTAGGCCATACCCGTATCCCCTTCTACCGCTTGGACGACCTTTCAACATTTCCTTTGGGAATCCATCAAATAGCACACGGTACGACAAGCACCGTCATAGCGTAATGAAAAAAAAATGTAGCGCGACTCAACAAATTGGTCATACCTATTTACCATCAGTCCGTGTCCACCAAAGAAAGATCTCTGGCTCCGACTCAACCATAAGTGGTTTTCATTTTTCTCCACAAAATATTCGGACCTGTTTCATGACGGAAGTCAGCCTCCACTTATTAGCGACACGTCTCGCTGACTTGTAAACGGTTTCGTATATCAAATTTCTTAGACTTCCTTCAAAACTCCAGTAGCTTACACATTCAGTGTTATGGGGCATCTCCTTGCTACTGATAATCTTTTTTGACGTCCTTTAATATGTCATTCACATTTGAAACGACTTGTTTATTTAAATAACCTACTCATCCTGGCCCTCAGAACATGCCGCTATTTTTTGTCATAAAGAAAAAACTCATTAATTTTTCGTATTCTTGACAGAGCAATGTCTTTTTAGAATACTAATAGTATTAAAAGGCAGTTTGGAGTTCCAGCATCCAATTAATGTCAAATTAGCCCGCTCTTTCGCAGAAACAAGATTTGGTTAGAAATTAAAGTTTTAACACTCATTAAATTTCCTTTGATGGAAAATATCAGGTTCTGGATTCCTCATTTAAAACTGGCCTAATGTTTTTAAAACTCACCTTTATGCACCTCAAAAAGTCCATCTCAGCAGCGTCAATCAAGCAGATTTCCCAAGTGGGATTGTCAGACAATTTGGATTTTATCTCAACATTTTTTCTATATTTCCAATTAAAAAAATCCAATGAGTCGAAGTAAGCGTTGTCTAAAGGCTGTAAATAAATACAAAGGTTGGATGAAATAACATAAGGCTAAATATATGACCTAAGACAACAATTATAAAACAACAATTGCATGAAAAGTTTGACAAGATTGGTTCTATAAGATTTTTCGATACGACTCATAATAACCGAGATATTTTCAATTTTCGAGTTAGTGTTCAATGAAGCAGTGAAATATCGAGTATGGTATAGATCAAATGAACATTTTCAAGTCAATGCCGTAAAATCTCAATGGATGACATCTTCATACTACGTATGTGATTTATTTCATCTAGTAAGGATCTATTGAAAACAATATTTGGTATTTTAGCTTAGAATTAAGTGGTTCATTGCAGATTATTTGTAATATATGCGTAGAAGTGTCTTAAGTCTGAAAATTAAAAAAAAATACAAAATTCTCGATTATTATTCAAGATACAGAAAATATGTATATAACAACATTTATAGGAACTCAAATTTGTAATAATGTTGGATTTATGCACTTTTTCAATCTGACTCATATTATATTTCGAAATTCCCTCCTTTAAACTCCCCTCCCACTGATCCGAGTTCAGCCTTTAACGAACTTGCTCTTTAGTTGTGCATAAAAATGTTAAATATCGACTTTGGTAACGATCAAATAATAATTGCGACCGCTTGAGCGGTAACAGGTGAATATATATATATATATATATATATATATATATATATATATATATATATATATATCGATCCTACTCAGCGTTCCTTCAAAACTATATATATATATATATATATATATATATATATATATATATAGTTTTGAAGGAACGCTGAGTAGGATCGATGGAAGATTGAAGAATTGTTTTGAAAATTGCGTCATTACCACAGATCTGTCAAGCAAAGGGTATTAGCTAGTGTCCAGGTAAATTGTTTTCGTGTGATGGGTCGTGTCCTCATCCATGTTGGGTTGCTTACGTTTCTAGTGTTTTTGTTTGTGTGTTGGTCTGGTGTAGTAGTTAATGTGACTTGGACTAAACGTAAACAGACCAATACGGTGACCAGACGCATAAAACCTACTGACCAACAGACATCTAACTCAGTACAACTTTTTGACGGGCTTGAAGATGGTGCATCGAAAGCGTCCTTTGCGTCGAAAGCACAATGCCAGCTGTACTCGACCGTCAGCCAGTGACGACGGTCTCCGCCGACACGTATGACAACAGCAACGCCAATAGCTTATTTCCCATATAGGAAATCTACTTAAAGCTGCATAAAAACTATATGTTGGTTAAAATTGTTATGATTGATGAAACATAGTCCCTATAACATTCGAATAATATCAATCAAAAGGGTTTTTGAATATCAATGCACTTTTTTTAATTAAAAAAATGTGCTTTGAAAACAGACTATCTTCAAAATGACAAGAAGTGAGTCTTATTCAAAAAATTTAAATATGAACATTATTGGTTTAATTTCATATATGAACTTACAAACACTTAAATTATGAGTATTATGGTCAATAAAAGGACATCTTTCTTAAATATTTTTGATAACCTTAAGTACTAATAATTATTTTATCTTTGTTTCAGGTACGTTCTCTCCCATTCAAGTATTGTTAAGACGATTACAAGGTGAATGATTTCAGCTTTTGAGGTATTCTATTGCTTGCACTGGTCACACTTTGTCTTCAATTTAAAAAATAATTAATTTATGATATTTTAATTTGTAACTGTAATAAATATACTTAAGGGTAAATATAGTAAAGGTATTTTTTCACCTTCTCGGTAAATTATCTCAATTTAGTGCCCGTGCTAAATGAAATTTTTAATTAAGAAATACTACATGATTATTACTTCTCATGATTATTTAATACCTGTTTTACGTATTAAATTCTTACTATAAACACCTTATCAATTTCACAACTTCTTTACTGGTTTTACTTGAACTAGATCGTTTTCTGGTTTTAGAATTATTTCATTGGTTTAACGAAATTTATTCCTTCTGTACTTTTTACTTCCAACTTATTAAAGAAGTAGACAAAAAAAAGCATTAGCATGTTTAATCCCTTTTTAGGTATGCAAAATAAATATTACATTATTTGAAGAATATGTTCTGAATGAAATATATATATATATATATATATATATATATATATATATATATATATATATATATATGTGTGTGTGTGTGTGTGTGTGTGTGTGTGTGTTTTCAAATAAGCTAGCAATGTAAGAACGAAAATAGAAAAGAACTTTTCTGTAACATGTTATCATATAGAAAATAGTTTTTCCGTTCATTGAGAAGAAATTTGGGTGTTTGGATAAACTTTTTTTTTTATCTAAAATCATCATCGAGTACAAATAAAAATAAAAACATTCCTTTGAAATCTGTGATCAAGATTACTCTTGTCATTTAAAAATTGGGGAAATGTAATTGGGTTAATCCTTATATGAGTTGTGACCTGATATTTATAAACAAAACGCTCTAACACTTTCGTTTAATCTTTGTAAATTAGCTTGCATATATATTCTTTTTCGAACGACCATATTGAAGAGTGCACTCACTAGTAAATTATCACTAGATAATTTAATGTTACAAAACAGGTTTGTAATGGCTATATTGAAATGACAAGTAAGAATCGTTCAGCTGATGTTGCAACGAACTCGCTTCGTTTTTAATGGAAATCTCCAAAATACGTTAATAATTGATCCCGTCAATGTATGATATTAATTATTTGAGGTTAATTAACTAACTCGGAAACCCATCGGTGCCTTTTATCAGACTCTGAGGGGAACGTCTGACGTAGAATATATATTTGGATAGTTTATCAGTCATTAAGAGCTATTTCTACTAATCAACGGCTCGTTCGGAATGCTTCTCAAGATTCTCCGTAGATTGCTACACGAAAGAACCTGCCACTTTCCAGTCGTAAAATTTTAGAACCCGGGACCCCCAAACTCGAAATGATTGCTGGTTCAACACACAGCAGATGGAACTGAGCCACTGTAATTTTTAGGAATTTTTGTGAGTTATTAAATATTTCGTGTTGTTTTTATTTCACTCAACGCATTTATGATAAATAATATTTTATTTTATTTAATTAAAGAAATACTTAACTGGAAATTTGATTAAAGATGGTCGAGAGTAGAAACTATTCGATATTACTCCGTCCACAGAGAATTTAAATTACACCATGGAACCTAATACAGTACATATTTCAAATGACAGATATTTTTTGTATTTAGCTCATATTAGTATGTCTTTTGAAGTATTGTGGCCTAGAAGGCTGGGGTGGAGTACTCTTGATATCACCATAAAGCTTTCGTACGTAACCAAACAACGATTACTCAAATATTCTTATGTGTACACAACATGCCTTCTTGCACGACTCCATGTTTTGCTACACTTTATTTAAAATAATTTCATTTGAAAGAGACATACGATTCATTGTTTCAATGCGTAAGATCAAAAAATGTCATAGATCATAACCCATAGCTCCTTTTATGATAAACAAGAACAAATTTCCTGTATTTCTAACAGACACGGAGAAATTTACAATTTATATTATTTTATTTTTTTATCGTCCGCTCTAAACCAACCCACTCATCCCATATTTGATTTAAATCAAAAATGAAAGTTCTAATCTAACTTTTACAAGAGTTCTAAATACATAATCTCAAAATTCTAAGGCTAGTCGTTTTTGAGATACGCACTCGCATACGAACATACATTCGGAAACTGTTCAAGGAGGGTCAAAAAGGATAAATTCCAATGAAATATGAATACCGAAAGTTTTTAGGATTACAATACCTCCTTTACTTCGAAGAAGGAAGGAGACATCAGTGAAAAGGCTACGTAGCTTCTTTTGAAATGAATAATTCATTCATGTATATAAGTAATGATGTATATAAACTATTTTTATTTATTATAAAATATATTATGAAATGTTTTAAGCAATTAGGAGCCATCGACATGAAAAAGAGAGCAGCTATTCTTCGTTTTTTCCACTTCAAACTTTCGTTGAACTGTTTTCTTGGTCGGATGTGTTTGCCGCCAACTCATTTCCTGTTAGCAATCTATTTTTTGACGTTGTCAGGGAATCGAGTTGGAAGATTTTTCATCAAGCTTCGCTAAAGAAAACAAAAATTGTGTCCTGTTTCATTTCACGCATAGTCGCTTACAAATGAAAGGCGCTCATTGGGAAAAATTGTTAATTGCCATTAAAAACACCCGCAAACATTTCAGAAGATCAACTGTCACACTCATACTTAATGACAAAGACTGACAGACCCGCTTGCTCAGCTTGTAACGTTCTCTTGACGATAAGACATATACTGACAGAATGCCGAAAACGAAAACATTAGGACTTGTCCTATGACTTACAAGAACTATTGACGGTAGGCAGCCCTTCATTAAGAACATATACTCATACATATATGTTTAAATATATATATATATATAAACTACCCTGAAGGAGGAAATTAGCAAAAGTACCATTTTCAGCCATTCATTTCCTATTAATCATTCACCAACTATGCTCATCACCCATTTTTTATTTATTCTGATTTAAATTACTTGAATTTAGTACTATTTTCATTTATAAAATGTTTATTTATTTTACTTTTGTTATTTGTTATTGTTACTTGTTGTTATTTCTTATTTATTTTACTTATATTATTTCACTTTGTACAATTTTTGAATGGGCAAATCTCTTTTGATATGTTGTCCGTAAATAAATAAAACTATTCTCACCTGCAACATCTAAATCGAGGACAGGCTGCATTGTTTTTTTATATATATACATATTTCAAGGGTTAGTTTTCGTTTCATCCTACCATTAAACTTTACTTTAGTTGTATCGTTTTCCCAATTTGCTCATACATAAGTTATCTATTTAAGGAATTTCCTGTGTTCTTAATTTCCATTTAATTCAATAATATGAAACCATTTAATATTTCAGATTTTGTTATATGTTAAGTGAAATGTTTGTTACGTTTTAGAAAGGTTTAGTAATATTTAAGTGTTTGGATGTCTGTTTGCTTTAGCTACACTTTTTAGTTAATAGAGTAAACAATCGACTACATTTTATAATAATATGCTGCCCATTTAGATTATAGTGCTGCCATCTAGCTTGACATGAATCATACATTTTTCAAAATTAATTTTTTGTTCGGGTTTTAACTAGCCAATATATACATGTGACCACAATAGTGTGCCTAAATAAGAAATGATGGATATACATTAAATAAAATTAAATGATAAAATATATTTATTTGTTTTCATTCATTTTTGTTGTATTAACAACACAAAATAACATTTACTGGTTGTAATATGAGTCATTAATGACTCCCTCATTTGGATTTCTGGCAACTCTGATGTAAAAGTCATCATAAAAATGTTTATTTATTATGGAGGAATGGGGAGAAACCCCATTGAAAATATATATAACCCAAAAAAATTAAAATATAAAGAACGAATATGAATAAGAACACCGGCATAATGTAATAAACTCTGTGAAAAACAACTTCAATTAATTAAAGGAGATTCAACCATTAAAGATTACATGGGTATACTTTGCATGCCTAAAGAAATTATTTCTGTGCCGTGGAAAATATATTCATCGAAACACATTAAGAGCAAAAATATAATATGTAAAAACCAACGTAATGTTCAGTTAATTTGTAAAATTCCATTGCAAAATGTCTTTTCTACTTTTTGTTATCATTCTAATTCAGCTCCCGTTGGGCCATATTTGGCTTCAGTGGATAATTGAATGAATAGATTCCGTGACCAGGAAGCCAGAGTGATTATGCCAACATATGGAAATTATACGGAGCTGAATTGGAATCAGGATGAAATAAGATGAAGAAATCAAAATAAAAAGAGGTTGATAGCAATTTGCTTATTTCCATTGAGATGGAGCTGTGTTGTGAACTAATGGGCCACCATTCTTCACCCGCCTCCGTTATTAGCCCTACAATTCTGCCAGACTTCCATAATTTAAATCCTATATTCTTTATAATTTTCCCATTTTGAAAATTCTAGACGAACTTAGAACAAAATATTACCATGGCCCTTCCATATAGGGGAAATCTTTAATGAGGTTGACCTGATGGCATCAGAAGTCCAATCTAGTCAAAGACAACAAACTGTCCTAGATCGGGGTCATCCTGGTTTCTGTATATTTTATTTGTGAGGCTTCGTTGACCGTGTGATTTAAAGCGTTGGCTTTAATCTCATATAGTGAACATAGAGTGGCGAGTTCGATTCCCGCCTGGGCAATGGGAATTTATTTAGTAACGAACAAATTAAATAAAATCCTTAGTCCCACCCTGGCTATAAAAGGGTGGTAACCTGTAGATAACCGCTCCAATTAGCCATAGTAGCAAAAAGTGGACGTTAATCAATAATAATAATATTTTATTTGTCTTCCTTACAAAAATTCATTATACATAGTTGCATTTATTTCTATGTTAATGGAAAATTATCAGAACGCCATTAAAGTAGTTTAGAGGGCAACAAACTTGAGAACTCTTTAAACACATAGAAATAATTCATATATCGTTTAGTCCAGTCCGCCCCCCCCCTAAATTCGTAAGACACTACAAATAAAAAACGTAAGCCTATAGAATGTTGGAACTCTACAATCAAAAGTAAGGGAGATGGTATTTAAATAACATTCCTGGAAATTCTGAGAATGACCGATCCACCCTCATCACAGGATGACATACAATATGAGTTTCTTTCGTCTATCAATATAAAAACTATTAGCCGAGTCAATAATTTAGTGTTGCCTAAACGATAGAACTCAAAAGAAAGAAAGTCTATTTGTGTATTACTGTTAACGAACTGGTTGTAAGACAGTACTAAAATTTAAAATGACGATATTTCGTTTGCTATACTTTTTTGGCATTTATTTGCAAGGAAAAAATTTTTTATATCATAATTTAGCTTAGATTTTGGCAAAGGATATTTTTATTGTATAACAATGTAGAAAAAGTTATGTGAATCTAGTTATGGCTGAACTATCTAAACAGAAAACTAAATGGTTCAACCTAAATGGCGAATATCAATAGAAATGTATGTGTACTAAACGTCTCTCAATAGTGACTTATCATCAGGACAAATATTCGCTTTGCAAATTTACTTTGAATTTTTAAAGCGTTCATCAGGTGGCTGGGTGCCCTGACTTCGTCTATTTAAAGTAAGTTTGTACCTGGGTGAAATATGTCTTGGACTCTAAATGTCTTTATTTGCTTTTCTAAAAAAATGAAACTTGTTATACCACTCCCACTGTTTAGTTCATAGAGTTGCACTATTTAAACAAAGAATAGCTGCATAAGCACCTACACGAATGCATGTAGTTTAGCTATTTCTCTCATTCCTTGTGAATATTCTCTTGATTTTCCTGCGGGTTTTAAATAGAGAGTGAGGTTATTTGTGTTGTTTAGCTGACAAAAAGTAGATATTCCTATTGCAATAGTACGCATATAACAAATATCAAGTTTGATTATTTTTTATTTATAGAAAGAACTTAACACAATTACTTTAACTTTCATATGCACGAATAAAATAATTAAGTAAATTAGGAAGAGCTTTACGTTTATTCTTCGAAACTATATTAAAGAATGAACTTAAAGTGGTACTTGAATTATGGATCTGGTGTTTCAAACAAATCCTTGACAGAGGTTTAAGCAGACAAGATAATTTTTTTTTTTTTACAAAAAACGTATCTTCTTAATAAACAAAATAGTATAACACATAATCATAAAACAAGGTACCAGAATATGCTTCAAGCCTCTAACCATAAACATAAATATTTCGAGAAAAGCGCATCATTTTCAGGAATAAAACTCTTTAACGCTCTGCCTAAACGTTTTAAATTTATTAAGAAATATTCTTTATTTAAAAATAAATTGAAGATTATTCATGTCTGAAGGATGTTTGTATACGGAAGATGAATCACTATCATTTTTTTTTTTCATTTTTAAATTAAACAACAAAATATTTTTCTGTAAAATCCTTCAAAAAATAATTTATGATCAGTTGCATCGTCTCTGGAAACAAGTTTCTCACAATTAATAAAGTTGTCATCCTGTAATAAATTTAAGACTAATAACAAAGTTTGTGAGTAAATTAAAAATGTATGTTATATATTTAGAGTGGTATTAAGATTGTTAAATAAAATTAATTGATAGATTTTATAAATGCTATTTAATTCTGTAAAAAAAATAATTTAAATTAGTATTTATTTTTTTATAAAAAAGAAAAATATTTAAGTATTATATTTTTTTTATTAACATTTAATGACAATAAATATACTTCATTTCATTTCATCTCTAATAGAAGTCGTCTATAGGCAACTTAACCATTCCTATGACTGTTCTCCTTAGAAGTTTAGGCTTATTCTCTTTAATAAAATTCACATATAGACATACACACTCACACACACTCGCACACGTACACATATATACGAAAAATGATCAAAGAAATAGGTTGGGCTTAGTAAAATCATGCATTTAACCCTTTTGGAATATAGTCTAATTAAGTTTAATTAAAGTATAACGGAAATAATTAATCATTATAAATTACTTCTGAGCTTTGGAGCTATGAAGAAGTTCATTATAGTAGATATGGAATGAAAGAAATTGCCTTAGTTTGGTAAAATATAAAGTGCATTTGATAGGAATAGTGATACTATTGCCAAAAAAGGGTGAAGAATCAAATTGATGAATTAAAAGATGAGTTTTAATGCTCGTAGTATTATATAGATTCATATAGTACTAATTCCGTTGCATTAATTTTTATAATTTCGTGTATAATGAATTGAATTTTATTCATCATAGGATGAAGCGGAATTTTATTCAAGTAAAATAAATACCTACTTAATTCTCCGTTTTGATCGAACAATATTGTTGGGTGTTCTTCAGAGCCTCGAGTGAACTTTATTTCAAGCCGACACATGGTGGCCTTTAGAAGTTGTGAAATAGGCTGTAGCTACTATGTTCCGTGGGAGTAGTTGGACACAGGATCTCGCCACGTCAAATCTATCCTTTCAAAGGACGTATCTGACTTTGTGTTTCGAGATGAGCATAACTCCATCGAAACTCCTACCTATATTTTTTAATAGCAAAAATATGTACTTAAAACTAGCCAGTTTTCTACTGATAAATTATTACTGCAATGGAACTAACATATGCTCGTACCTACCTATATTTCATTGTTCACTTCAACATTTGTTTTTTTGAGTAATGTTCAAAATGATGTAATAATAATATTCCAAATTTATAATATAACAATTAAATTACGTATGTTAAAATTTCCCTTAGATAAAATCAACTATTAAGGTTGAATTCATGACATGATTTTCAAAATATTTCATCAGACATTCATCTATTTACTAGATGGCAAATATGAGGCCCTTTTAAATTTTTCTGTGTGTGCAAATATATCTCTAAACGTTCTAGCAGCTGCAATTTTTGTTTATTTGTTATTTTACCAAAAGTCGTTTTTTTTTTCGATTTTGATCGATCCAGATGAAGTTCGTTAATGGACAAATTGAACCAGGAAAAATACAATTTTCAATCACAATTATTTCCGTTGTTATATGTGAGAAAGAAAATATATAAACAAAATCATCTTCATAAACTAACTTCCTGCAGTTATTGTTCTATACATAAGTCTCTGGATTGTATTCTTGCACTTTCTGCATCCAGTAAACCCCCACTTCTACATAAGGCTATTACAGTGCTAGATATATCTTGACCTAAATTTCAATTTTTTTTTAAATAGGATTTTAACTAATGGACAAATAGAGAATAAAAAATAATATCATTTGTGACATTCCATCACGTGGAATCTCTGCTTAGTTTATACAACACCTGCGTGACAGACGTTATAATTATTTGGTTTATTACATTATAAATATATATATATATATATATATATATATATATATATATATATATATGTATATGTATATGTATTAGTATACCTTTTTCACATTTCGGTTCTTCTCTCTAAACATCTCCTTCTGGTCAGATTTCAGTAAACACCGAATTTGACCTTTCGCTTTAACTGATATTAAATTCAGAGTTCAGTGACAAGCTATTGTATAAGAAGATGTGGCCGCTAGAACTTGGCCAAACATGTACACACTAGTTACTCAGTTGATAATGACCCGTAGCCCTTGAAAGGACTAAATAAACCTGTCTCAACAGCTTCGTGTCCACTAATTGATTCCTATATTGAAATCTGATCTCTGATACTGTCTGCATAATTCAAATAGCAGTGGATTTGGAAAATCATTCAGTAAAATAGGTCCAGTTATTTTAAGGTCTCGTGTACAATTGTGTTCATACGTAGACCATATTATGTTATGCCTGCAGACTAAAATGTTTAATAGGGTGTTAAAATGTGATAATAGAACTGATTTTTCCTTTTCATTTTACTAAGGACGTGACAAATCTACTAAATATCAGTGTAAGGATGCTACAAGATTTTGAAGATTAGATAAATTGAAAATATTTATTAGAGATAGTTCTGTCAGAATTTACTGAGTTTATTCTTCAGTGAGTATCTGCCAAGTTTTCTTACGAATCTCAATACTTCATTTGTCAACAAGCGGTGGAGGGCGTGTCATATACTCATTAAAATAAAAGTCTGTCCCCCAGGGGCTGCGTATACTAAGCAGATTTCTCGTGTAAAGTTTAACAATAGATAAATCTACATATGTACCGGTAACACAACACCACCGTGGATATTAAGTGAATAAATACAAACGATAATAAGAAACCTCCCGACGGAAAGCATCTGAATCGTAAACAAACAGTTGTGCCAACTTCTTACCATAAAGAAAAACTATTACTGTAATATATCTGAATATTAAGTATGTAATATAACTGAGTATTAATTTGATTGGAAAATATTTACTATGTCTAGCACAGTAATTTATAAGGAATCGGAATAATTTTTATATCAATCAATCAAATTTTATTAAGTCCAAAAACTTAAGAAGGGGGGTCACCAGAACATATTTGCGCCTATCTCGTATAATAAATGTCTCTTGAAAAGAATATGTGGTATTTAAGCTTCGAATGATGTGCTTTATTACATAACAAGTATTGTTTATGTAACATGAATAGAAGTGGGGGTTTGCTGAAGGCTGAAAAGTGAAAAATGCAAATATCTCGATTAATATTCAAGATAGAAAATAAATGTATATAACAATATTTATAGTACATTTAATTTGCTATAAGATTGGTTCTATACATGTTTTCGATCAGACGTATAGTAACCGAAGTATGTCGAATTTTCAAAATTCTCCCCCTCTAACCCCCCCTCCTTCGATTTCAGCCGTTAACGAACTTGATCTTTCTTTTTACATAAAACGACTAAATATCGAGTTTGGTAACGATTAAACAATAATAGCGACCGCTAGAGTGGTAACAGACAAATATATATATATATATATATATATAGTTTTGAACGGACTTCATTTTTGTCATCTCCTGGGTAGGATCGATGGACATTTGAAGAAATTTGTCGAAAATCTGCTAAACACAATAGAGAAATTGATTAGGTACAGGATTATTATAAAACTACACTACTCTCGGAATGAAAACGGCTGGCTGACGATAACTTTGTTGACTTTCGATAGTCCTAAGAAGTATGTATATGGTAGTAATGAAACAATAATAGCACTGATGACTAACACCCAGCGCTAGAATGGTCAATACATTAATATCGAATTTTGACTTCATTTAGAAGTGTTAAAATGACATTATATTAATACATTGCCTCTCCGTGGGGGCGCTAATAAAGTTGTAGAATTATTAAGACGTTTGTAGTGGTGTTACGTTCCAACCACATTCTTTCAGCTTGGGAAATCCCATAAAGCAATCTGAAATCCAATTATGTATCTCGTTTGGAATATAACCCAAATTCCTTTCATAAATAAATAATTTTTTAGCCATGGGCGAACAATCTAAAATTTATGGTTGCCAGTTCTTATGCACCTATATAAGGAATTGGGTCTTTTTATTATTGAATGTGATCCTGCAACGGTATGCGTATCTTATTGAAAGGGAAAAAAAAGAAACCTCATTTCCTCGCGTCGTTATCTGTCAGAACTTGCTTCATATTCATTATTACATACTTTGCTTGGAAAAATGTCATGAAAGAGTTTAAGTAGGGATTAAAGGTTGTTGCACGGGAAAAAATATTTTAGGAAGATCTTAACTCTTCTCTTCCTGATGCTCAACGATATTATTTAACTTTTTTTAAAGGTTCTGGCTTTATTAATATATGCCAATTTCCTCTTGTCCTCTCGTTCTGTTTCCCATTTTTTTTATTGAACTCTTGCTTCTTTTATTTTGTCGCCCTGTTTTTCTTATTTCTTACTTCATCTTGATAAATTGTTTCTATTTAATTAATGGGACATTATTTGTCTTTTTCTCTTTATTAATTTTATAACACATATTCACCGTTTTTAGCAGATTTCCCTCAAGGGAAATCAGCTATTGAGGTCGTACTCATGACGCGATTTTCGAAATCTTTCTTCAAATGTCCATCGATCCTACCCAGGAGATGACGAAAATGAGGTCTATATATATATATATATATATATATATATATATATATATATATATATATATATTTATATATATATATATTTATATATATATACATATATATGTCTGTTACCGCTCTAGCGGTCGTAATTATTGTTTAATCGTTACCAAACTCAATATTTAGTCGTTTTATGTAAAAAGAAAGATCAAGTTCGTTAACGGCTAAAATCGGGCAAGGGTGAGGGGGGGGGGGGAGTTTAGAGGGGAAGATTTTCGAAAATTTGAAATATCTCCGTTACCATAGGTCGGATCGAACAATTGTATACAGCCAATCTTATTGCAAATTAAATGTACTATAAATATTTTTATATACATTTATTCACTATCTTGAATATTAACCGAGATATTTTCATTTTTATGCATCAGCAAACCGCCACTTCTACTTATGTTACACAAACAATACTCTGCTACATAAAAAATCACATTATTCGAAGTTTAAATACAAAAAATTGTATTCAAGAGACCCCCCCCCTCTTAAGGTTTTGGACTACTAAGATTTGATTGATTGAGATAACAATTATTCTGATTCATTATTAATTACAGTACTAGATATAGTAAATAGTTCTCAATAAAATTAATACATTTCTAACCTAACGCTTCTTGGATAAAACATTTCTTATTTCCGTTTGTATTTATTCACGGTGGTGTTGTGTTACCAGTATGTAGATTTATCTATTACTAGACTTCACGAGGGAAATCTGCTTAGTTTACGCAGCCCCTGCGTGACGGACTTTTATTAACTATTTTACATTATTTTATTTCTTCTAATTATCGCCTCCAATCCTTCTTTTTATTTATTGTGATTAGTTGGGAATAGGTAAATTAAAACTTCTTTGAAATCTTCATGTACAAAGAACTTCCTCTGTGGGCTCTTATTTGCTAACTTACAAAAAATATTCAAAAGAAGGTATTGAAGCAAAAGGTGAAATATCGTTAAGACGTAGCAAAACACTATCTTTTTTAGAATATAAATTCGGAAATTCAGTTCTCACATTCATATACTTCAGAATGACTTTAGTATTAGTAAAAACATCTTAAGTATGTGTATAATAGAAAGAGATGTTGGTAAATCAGCTTTATTGTAAAGGCGAGCGAGAAAGGTTAGACCATATTTTTTTCTACTTTATATCACAAATATTTTTACGGCATCATTAATAACCTGTTTTATATAACCTATAAAAAAATTGATAATGATTTCCCACGGTTTGTAAGTTCACAAAATTGTTTATATGACGAGAACACCGTTTGATGAAATAATATTTAAGATTAAGATCATAATATCAATTTTTAATTGAATACTCCGGCAAGGTTATACATATGATATTATTAAAAACTTTAATTAAGAGAATAATTACATTTTAACATCAACATAAATCTGACTGAAATGTTATTACGAGCCCGTTTTGTTTTATATTCTGATACAAAGAGCAATGGAAAACAATATTTGAATATGTATTACAATGTAATGGCAGTCTAGATAAGACGGCCTACATTATCTTGACTTTTTAAACACTCATACCTAGCCTTTTGTTTGATGATTTACTTATGGGAGAATATAACAACACTGAATCCATTCTGCAGCAGGATGATTGAGGAAAATTCTTCCTTCTGTTGCACAATGAATTTTCATCTACTTCATTCTTTGCGCTGTTTGAGCTTCCTATCTCATATTTTATGGGATTTCCCCATTTTCTGGATTAATTTCAATATTGCAAAATAGAATAGTCTTTTTGACAGACACTTTTCTCTACATCCTGTTTTTCTTTTCTCTCTCTTTCGGATTGTAATATTACAAAAACAAAATTCTTCTTCATCTGCTTGCTGAATATTTTCAATTAGTTTCGATTTTCCAAAACGACAGACCTCTTTACGGTTGGTTAGTTGATGGTAAGAAGACCATAGGAGTCAGATGACTTTTTTTAGTGGCAACTTATACTTATTACATGCTTTGGCGGTTGATGGGTTGTTATTTTTGTTGAATCTACAGGCTGCGTCTGATATTCGTTCTCCTGGGAAGGTTGTCCCCACTGAAATATAAACGTCCGTCACGCAGGGGCTGGGTTAACTAAGCGGATTTCTCGCGTGCGTCACATATTTGAATTTATTTCAAAACTTAAAATTTCAATGAGAACAATATTTGGCATTTAGATTTCATATAAAGTCCTTCAAAATATAACAGCTTATGTTAATATAACATGAGAAGGAGTTTACTGAATGCCGAAAATTAAAAACTACAAATATCTCGGTTAATAATCAAGATAGTAAAGAAACGGCCATAACAACATTTATAGAACATTACATTTGCAATAAGATTGGTTAAAAATCCCCCCCCCCTCTAAACCCGTTAACGCATTTAATCTTCCTTTGTTCATAAAACGTTTAAATATTGAGTTTGGTAACGATCAGACAAACATTGCGACCGCTAGATCGTTAACAGAAATAAATAAATAAATATATATATATATATATATATATATATATATAATAGCGGGCCCGGCAGACGTCCTGCATGATATTTCAAGCGATTAGGATATTAAATTTAATACTACTTTACTATATCTCGATTATACTTTGTTATACGACAAAAGTGAAAATAACAAAATTTACTCTAAATAACAATTTAAACAACTTTTATTATTATTTATTAACGTCCACTTTTTGCAACTCAGGCTAATTGGGACGGGTTATCTACCGGTTACCACCCTTTTCTAGCCAGGGTGGGATTTTAGGATGTTATTTAATGAATTTCGTCACTAAATAATTTCCTTTGCCCAGGCAAGAATCGAACTCGCCACTCTAGGTTTGCCATATGAGATAAAGGTCAACGCTTTAACTCGCATGGCTAACCTGAGCCCCTAAATAAACAACTTTTAACCTGTGCATATTTGCCGAAAAACCAATAGGAAACGAAAAATGGCTATTTTTAATTTTAGGCCTCCCTTACAACCCCCACTCCTGCTCCATCTGCCGGGCCGATTAGTGACGCTAAACCCCCCAGAGCGTCACCCAAACGCTTACAAAAAAATTCATTCAAATTGGTCCAGCCGTCTAGGAGGAGTTCAGTGACATACACATGTACAGTAGAATTATATATATAAAGATATATAAATTTTGAACGGACCTCATTTTCGTCATCTCCTAGGTAGGTTCGATGGACAAAAGGAAAATTTTCAAATATCCCCTAAGGAATAGCTAGGAAATGCAATGTTTGCTTCTGCATGAGGCTGACTGGCAATAAATGGATTAGTAGAAGAGGAGAGAATTCCAATTCTACCTAGAATTGTTAGAGATCCCAGTAGTGTGATATTAGGTGGTTAATGACAGATAAGTACGCTCCGAAAAATGTTTCAAAAAGAGGGAAAGTTGATGGCTCAGCTTCAGCATTTAATCCGCACAACAGCGTTAGCTTCAGTGGAACTCTGTCCTTTGTGTAGGAAGCCATAAAACCACTATCAGTAAAAGCTCATATTCAAAACGGAATAGTCCTTCACTAGAATCTCCACCATTTCATTTCTTGGCGTGATTGCTTTTCCACATTACCTGGGATGTCATATATTATTACCGGCCGTATATTCGATTGATTTAGTATGCTTAGTGTCACCCAAGGTGAGTTCACTTTCTTCCTAAAGAGCCCGTATACATTATTAGTCAAAGGATTAATTTGTTGGGGGGAAAAAAAAACCAAAAGCTTGGCACACACATCAATAAAAAATCGTTACATTCCAGGCCACGAAAGGAATCTGGTTACCTCAGAGGCTGAACAATGATAGTCTTTAGAATGAACGCAGACGATAAAAATATTTTATATATACGTAGGGTGACACAAATACGACGACTTAAATTTAATTTCTTTTTAAAGGAATTTGACTAACTTGCTAAGAAAATTAACTTCTCAGAGTTTATTTTATCTCTATTTGCTTATTAATAATAATTATTTTCCTTTTTTTTTTTTTTTTTAGCTAGCCTATTATTTCATTTATTGATTTTTATATTTTCTTTAATTTAATTATGTTTATGTTGGTATGGTTATTTTATGTTTTAATTAGTCTATATATTAGAGGATATATTTCCCCACCCTTTTCTTTGAACCATATGTTAACAATTTACAAAAAAATAAATAAAAAAAAATAGAAGAATAGCAAGGGAATAAATGAGATGAAGATGAAGGGGCCACCGTGCAACACCTAATTAAACCGAGATCAATGAAACCGTCCTTTTCTAAGATTACAGAAGAAAAGTGGGGGTGTTGTTTTTTTCAGGTCAAACGGAAAGTTGTAGTCTTTCATCTAATTAGATGCCATTACTTTCCAATTTAAATGTGACAGGCCCAATTGGCGACCTATCAAATGTTGGAGTGCACGTAAGAGCCCTTACTTCATTTTATCGTACTTTTATAGAAGGTACAATGTGTAGAATTGTCTCTCAAACCCCACCTCGATATGTTCAAAGTTAAAAAAGGATTAAAGGCATTTTCAGTACCTCCTGTAGTACACTCATCTGGCCGTTTTATCCTACCTTCTAGTCTTGTGGATTTCAAGTTGATGAAGTTCTATTAGACAATATTCATTTCAATGATTTAGGAGACATATTTTAAGCTAACTCTAAGAATCGTGTAGATGAGCATTAAAGTCGGAACATCTGCATGTTAGATACACAGACTACGTTATATGGATATTTTATTGTCCATTTTTCCCGTAAAAAATGCCCTATTTATAAAAAACTTGAAGCTTGTGTTAAGTAAATTAAAAGTTTAAAGTGAATATCACATGGCTAAGAATGGGAGCTTACTAAGGCTATAAACGACAACATCCAAAGAACTATATAAAGTTTCTAATTTGAGTGAGAAGAGAAATTGTAATGTGTAATTGTATTACCAAGATTGGTTATTGAATATTTTTCGATCCACCGCACAACGTAAATATTAAGTGATTAACATTTTACTCCTTTTCTAACCCTGCCCACCCCTCTATTTTGAAGCTGAAAAAAAACAGATTGGCCAATAACTAATGACTCCAAGTAAATTAAGTTTGCAGGTTGGGAAAAGATGTCATCAACTCCCCATCAGTGTTGATGTATTCAACGATTTCATCATGAAGACATCTTGCTAAAATGTTCATATACTTGTAATTTATGGTGAGTTGGTAACATATATGCCCACCTGATTTGTTTCATCCTATAATTGTGAAAGAGTGATTCGATGAGTAGTTTTAAATATTAAAAATTATAAATTAACGATTGTACGACTAAACTGAACTAACAAAAATTAAATAAATATATTTGGCTCTGTAAACAGGACTGCTTTTATCAATTTTGTTTAAATACATCCCTCGGTAATGGAAATGATAACGATTTTACATTCTGATAGTCCACATCACATTTCGAGTTCTTTAATTATCAAATAAAAGTTACGGCTAACGCACACACATGCCAATGTAGCTCATTATTGTCCTTTTTAATTGTAGGGTCGGAGAAAGTTAGATGAACGTTTTGAAAACTCATCAGTACCATCCAATCACCATAGCCATTTTCCCTTAAAGGGGCGCGTTCTCTGCTAAAAACACATGTGTTGTGCAGTTCTGAATACATTCTGGTCGTGCCAGTTCGCGAATGAATCATTTTAATCACAGTCATTAAGGAGCCCGAAGGTCGCGTGCGATTTAATGGCGGAATAGCAATTTAAAAAAGAATAAATTATAAATCTAAGTTTGGCCAACTAATTCTATAACTTTTTTTTGTAGCGAATGGTGACACAATAATTAAATTTTTCAATATTTTTTCGAAACACCTTTTGAAAGAGTCATTCTAAAATTAACTCCTTTAATATTAATTGAATTGAACTTGTGATTTTTTTTTAATAACCGAAGTTAATTTTAATTAATAGAATAGGAGGCTTCATATTTAGTTAATTAAAGTTTACCAGAAAAAAAAACCTCAGATGAAAATCAGAAATTTGTCATGTAAGTTCCACCCAAACATCGAAAATACCTTAATTTTATAATTACCATGTTTATACGTTTCATAAATTTGTCATGGAAATAAAATATATCATAATTACAATTGACTAAATTGTAAATTCGATAAAATAAGTATAAAATATGATTTTTTTTTTTTTTATATATTGGCACATCAATAGGAAGAGTTATGTTAGATTCGGGCTACGAATTACCACGTGACTAACGGAAAGAGGGAATTTTCGTAAAGGTAAATGTTCTAAAAAAGAAAAGAAAAATCTTTCATTTGTGAATCGTTTCTTTAAAAAAAAACAAATCAAAAACCATACATATACATGGCTCAGGTTAGCCTATGTGAGCTAAGGCGTTGGTCTCAATCTCAAATAGTAAACCTAGAAGGCGAGTTCGATTCCCGCCTGGGCAATTGGAATTTATTTAGTGACGAACTCATTAAATAAAGTCCTTAGATCCACCCTGGCTAGAAAATGGTGGTAACATGTAGATAACCCGTCCCAATTATCCAGAGTAGCATAAAGTAGGCAGAAATAAACAACATCTAAAGAAAACCATATAGATTTGTTAAAAATTCTTCGAAACCAGTAATTATATATATATATGTATGTGTGTGTGTGTGTGTGCCCGCGCGTGTGTGTGTTTTATGATACTACTAGTGCTTTTATTTAATGCCAGTAATTTGCTTAGTCTCCTAGAAATATGTCATTTGCCTAACATCATATATGACCTTGTCCGGCGAATTGCAATCCCAATAGAATTTTCTTTTTTCAAACTAGTTCAATTTTAAACTTCGTAGTAAAGGTAAATTTTCTCTTGAGGTTGTACTCATGACTAGAGTTTTTAAAACTTCATTCAAATGAGCGCCGATCCTAGGAACAAATGTGCACACTCACCCGGGCTTCTGAACCCTCTAGGAGTCTTCATTTTTATTTAATCATAACCAAATTCAGTGTAATACTAAATTCAAATTTCGTGTCACATAATGACGGAGATATTTCCGACTTAACATTTTACACGCTCTCTGTATTCCCTCTCATCGTGATCAAATTACAGCCATTAAAGATTTTAAACTTCCGCTTGTCAACATATAACACCGACCAGGTATATCTCAATCTCTATTATTTATGCAAAGTTTTCTTTAAAATCGAAATCTCATCAAGAAACTTCGCTCAAATAGAAAATATATTAGAGAAATATATATGATTTTAAGAAAAATCCCGCCCATCCAATTAGAGTTATCTGAAGAATGCTTGGAGTCGTAAATATAACAACAGCTACAAAATCTTTACCAGACCCACTAGAGGAAAGTAGTAAAGTGGTTAAGTATAATTGAAATAACGTATACCAAACCCTACTCACAGGAATTAAAAAATAATAAGCTCTGAACTCATTTAAGTTTTATGGTTATCGGTTTTAATCTTATTTTATGCGAGTCTATGTATCATTTTATTATTATCAATTGACAGGTCCCCTCTAATGCCTTTTCTTATTGGGGTTGTCCTTTTCCGTTTCTTTTATTGCTTTCGGCATGACTCTTCTAAAAGACTATTTTATAATCATTGCACTTTAAAAATTTATTCTCTTAATACCTACTAGATCGCAAGATTACAGCTAACCTTACAATTTCGCATCATAGGTCGGTGTCCTGACTTAAATA
Organism: Riptortus pedestris; assembly: GCA_019009955.1. Classification (NCBI taxonomy): domain Eukaryota; kingdom Metazoa; phylum Arthropoda; class Insecta; order Hemiptera; family Alydidae; genus Riptortus; species Riptortus pedestris. Next base: position 84,819,272 of record CM032233.1, read on the forward strand.
AATAATCTTCATGATAATTTTCTTAAATGTTTACAAACTGGCTCACATCTCCCCACTGGCAGCCTTCTTCAAAAACATACATATTCAGAGCATTTATCTAAACAATTTGGAAAATATGAAAGGAATTAAGGGTCTTTTTTAATTTACCCACACCAGTTACTTATTTCTAAAAGAGTGATTTTTCTTATTATTAAATTAATGCTAATAAAGAACAGATAATTAAAGTAATGTATTTAACCACCTTCAAATGTAAACAAAAGTCCGTCACGCAGGGGCTGCGTAAATTAAGCAGATTTCCCGCGGGAAGGTTTGCAACAGATAAATTTATATACCGGTAACACCACCGTGAATGTTAAATGAATAAATACAAACGGTAATAAGATATCATTCAGTCAATTTATAAATTAATAATATATACAACGGAAAGCGGCTGAATTGTAAAGAAACAGGGCAGCCAACTTCGCAGAGCTGAATAAATAGAATTATTCTAGACCGGAAAGATGAAAAATTAATGAAATACATCTGAATACAACATATTAATTTTATTGAAAACTATTTTCTATAGCTAGTGGAGTAATTTGAAATGAATCAGAATAATTTCTATCTCAATCACTCAGGTTTTAGTAATCCAATAACAAAAGAAGGGGGGGGGGGTCAACAGAAAGTATTTGTTTGTATCTCGTATAATGAAGCTTTGTTGAAAATAATATTTGGTATTTAATCTTGTAATAAAGTGTTTCATGATATAACATCTTATTATTAATATGACACTAGTAGGAGTGGGGGTTTACTGAAAGCGTAAAACTATAAAATCCAAATATCTTGGTTAATGCTCATTATACGGAAAATATGTATAAAACAATATTTATAGTAAATTTAATTTGAAATAAGATTATTTCTATCCAATTTTCGATCCGACGTATAGTAACACAGATATTTAGAATTTTCGAAATTCCTCTAAACCCCCTTCTCCCACTGGTCCGATTTCAGCCGTTAACGAACTTGATCTTTCTTTTTACTTAAAACGACTAAATACCGAGTTTGGTAATGATGAGTTTGGTAACAGGCAAATATATAAATACAGTTTTGAACGGACCTCTTTTTCGTCATCTCCTAGGTAGGATCGATGGAGATTTGAAGAAAACTTTCGAAAACCGCGTCATGAGTACGACCAATATAGCTGATTTCCCTTAAGGGAAATCTGTTAAAAACAATAGTTTAGTTTAGGCAATTCCTTGAATTATTCACTTAGGCCAATATACTTTTAAAACAGAATCAAATATATCCTCGTCCTTGAATCTTCTTCTGTAAACAAACTCACATAAGTATAAGTCTAGAAGGGATCTTCTGGTTTCACATTCTAACAACAATGAACTTCTTCAATAATAGCTTACAATGGTTGAGCCATCGTTTCACTGCATCTAAATTACAGGAATACGATCCAAGCCCCCAACCGGAAACATAAATATTTCGAAAAAAGCCTATCATTTTCAGGAGTAAAACTCTTTAACGCTCTGCCCGAATGTATAAAATATATTAAAAAATGCTCTTTGTTCAAAAATAAACTAAAGAACTTCATGAATGACGGATGTTTTTATACACAAGATGAATACTTTCAAAAATGTTCAATTATTAAATAAAACTACTGAATATTTGTCATAAATGTCGGTCTAAAATAATTTGTGATCAGGTACATTGTCTCTATAAGATGGGACGAATTCCTCATCGTTTATGAAGCTTATAATCCTTTAATAAATTTGCATGCCAATAAATAAAATAATTTTTGTTTTAGCGTTGTCAAGAAATTGTACATGTTTAGAGTTGTATTAAGATTTTTAATGAAACTAATTTATTGTATATAATTATTTAAATACGACTTACAAGAACTATTGACGGAAGGTAGCCCACACATTAACAATATATTCTCATACTTACACAAAATTGAAATATATGATAACATTTAACATGCATTAATCATCCACCAACTGTATATGTATTTTTTTTTTCTTTTTTTTTTTTTGTACTTGTTATTATTAGTATTATTGCTAAGTTATGTGTTACTATTACTTGTTGCTAAGGTATTTGTTATTGTTGCTTGTTGTTAAGGTATATGTTATTATTACTTGTTGTTTAGGTATTTATTATTGACCCTTGTTGTTAATGTATTTGTTATTATTACTTTTTGCTAAGGAATTTGTTATTATTACTTGTTGTTAAGGTATTTATTATTGTTACTTGCTGTTAAGGTATGTTTTTTTTGTTATTGTTACCTGTTATTACTTTTGAAAGGGCAAAATCTTCTACATTTCCGTGTTTCGTACAATATTCTGAACCTTTGAAACATCTTAAACGCCACATCTGGTTTAAGAACGCTACTCAGTTGTATCAGATTCATTACACAGTAAAAACTTCAACCTTTCTTAAAATCAAGGAGGTAATAGATAGGTAACCTCATGTACACTTACTTAGGTCGTTCATGTATACTTTTTCTTCTTTTAAAATAGACATATATCATGACGGTAACGACATATATCGTTACGGTTATTATAAATAACGGTATGATAAATTACTAATAATATCAAAAAGTAACTGGTGTACATAAAGTAAAAAAGACCCGGAATTTATTATACTTATAAGAAACCAATAAAAGTTTGGTGGTTCTTAGTAATTACATTGGGTGTTCGGTTGCACACCATACAGTGGTCCAATTGCATACTTTGAACGATAAAAACTACTTAAACAGTATTTTATTTTTCAGAACAATGAATGCATGAAATATGGTTAGCCGGGAAATGGGAAACCTGGAATGAATAAAGCTGTAAATGATTAAATAATAAAAAAAATATAAGTTATTGTCTGACAAAAAATGAAATGTATCTGACCTGAGACAGTTATGAATACAAGAAAATTACAAACATATTTTACTTAGGCGTGTAATATATTCATCGCCGTGACAGGAGGCGGAAGTAGGCAACAAGTGGAATGCAGATATAAAATGCAGAACACACACATTCATGTACAAAAATATCTGTAGCTCTTTACTCAGTTTCATTTATATATATATATATATATATATATATATATATATATATATATATATATATATATATAAATATATACATACATACATATATGTGTGTGTGTGTTTTGTGTGTCTTTTAAGGCTCCAGGGGATGAACTCTTCATATGTACTTTACAAAACTCCATATTTTCTTCTTCTTAGTAATCTTAAAGTTCTTTTAGCAGCTATTGAGGTCGTAGTCTCGCGATTTTCAAAATATTTCCTCAAATGTCCATCGCTCTATCTAGGAAATGACGAAAATGAGGTCCGTTCAAAATTATATATCGCTCTAGCGGTTGCTATATTTGTTGTATCGTTACCGATCTTGATATTTAATCTTTTTATGTAAAAAGAAAGATCAAGTTTGCTAATGGCAGAAATCGGAGCAGTGGAAGAGGAGATTTATAGGGAGTAATTTCGAAAATTCTCCGTTATTATATGTCGGATCGAAAAAGTGAATAGTACCAATCTTGTGAAAAACTTAATGTACTATGAATGTTTTTACATGTATCTCTTCACTATCTTGATTACTAAGCGAGATATTTGCAGTTTTAAGCAGATTTCCCTTAAGGGAAATCAGCTATTGAGGTCGTACTCATGACGCGATTTTCGAAAATTTTCTTCAAATGTCCATCGATCCTACCTAGGAGATGACGAAAATGAGGTCCGTTCAAAATTATATATATATATTTGTCTGTTAACGCTCTAGCGGTCGCAATTTTTGTTTGATCGTTATCAAAGTTCATATTTAATCGTTTTACGTAAAAAAACAAAATTCATGTTCGTTAATGGCTGAAATCGGACCAGTGGGAGGGGGGGGGTTTAGAGGGGGATTTTTGAAAATTCAAAATATCTCCGTTATTATGCGTCGGATCGAAAAATTGTATATAATCAATCTTATTGCAAATTAAATTTACTATAAATATTGTTCTATACATTTATTCTGTATCTTGAATATTAACCGAGATATTTGCATTTGTATTCTGCGTGTGGTCACCAGTGTTCCGACTTTCCGCCGAGAGCTCTGGCGGCCGTTTCTATAGCTATTCGTCCCCCGTGAATAGGTTTAGAGGTTAGGTTAACTGTTTTTTGGGGCTAGAAACTACTGGGTTATTACGCCCTAAATAATGTTTTTGGTTTAGAGGTTTCTTACTACTACAGTTGTTATTAGGCAGATTTCTCTATTGTAAAACCTCTCGTGGGATATCTGCTTAGTTTACGCAGCCCCAGCGTGACGGACTTTATTTAGGTTGCAGCCTTCCGTAAACCCTCTTGTTATATTAACAATACGCTGTTCTATCATGAGTACAACCTCTATAGCCGATTTCCCTTAAAGGAAATCTGCTAAAATGGCACCTGATGGATGGCACTGATTGTCTCGTAAAAGTCTCTATGGCTTCAAACTAGTCACGTTGAGAGGAAGTAGTTTTTACTCCTTTTTCTATTAATATTTCATTAGAGCTTGTCAGAAACTCGTTTTAGTCGTTCCTTTAGATTAGATAACTACTTAGGATTTAGTTCATCCCTTCATAAGTTCCTCTGAAACTACTGCTTTTCCGATTGTTCTGAGAGTTAAATTGAATTAAAATTGCTGAATGTTCAAAACAAGAGAGTAAGAATATTTCGCTTATTACTTGGGCTACGAAAAAATGCTTAGAACTACAGTTGTAGACCATAAATAGTTTAACAAGGTTAGTTCTATATCATTTTACTATCCAATTCATAATAACGGAGATATTTTGAATTTTCGAATTCCGATCCCCTCTAAACTCCCACTATCCAGTTCGGAATTCAGCCAATAACAAATGTGATCTTTAGTGATGACTGAAACGGTTAAATATCGAGTATGGTATAAGTCAAATAAACATTTTTGAAAAAAGAAGCTTAAACTCTTAATTTATGGTGTTATCACACAACGATTTTGCATGTATCTCGCAACCCATACATAGGTTTGTAAGCTTAGAATAAAGTGGTTAATGATGTAACAGCTTATTGTTAATATGACTTGAGTAGGAGTGGGTGTTTCGTGAATGTTGAAAACTAAAAAATCCTAATATCTCCGTTAAAATTCATGTTAGAGAAAATATGTACATAAAAACATTTATGAGTATTTACATTTGCAATGAGTTTGGTTATATAAAATTGTTCTATCCGATTTATAATGACGAAGATATTTCGAATTCCCCCACTCATCCCTCCCTCTTCCCTCAGGGAGATTTCTTTATCTTTAGTTTGTCATGAAACGCTGATATATTGAGTTTGGTAATGATATTACAAAAATGTCTATCGATATAGCGCCAACAGACAATTATATATATATATATATATATATATATATATATATATATATATATATATAAAACTTGGAACGGACCAATATCTGATTTCTCTTAAGTGAAATCTGCTAATAATGAAAAGAATTCTACTTTTCAGATGTAATTTATTCATTGGCCTCATGTGAGTTTGTAAGGCTTTATTAATATTCATACTCATGATTCGTTTGTCTAGTGGGTTCTATACTCATAGTCTGGCATATTTTTTGTTACAAATCCTAAGATCAGAGAAAATAAAGAAAATCTTAAGGTAAAGAAAATAAAAGTCCTACTCCTATCATGGCTATAAAAGGGAAGTAAATTGTACATAAACAGTCTCACTTATACATAGTAGCCGTGATTTTAATATTATGGTTAAATACAATTGTATTTATGTTACTGTTTTGCTATCCTTTAGTTGAAAATCATTCTTTGTATCGAAAATATCCACAATACGAATATAATAACATAATTTCTTCAAAATCTGAATTTTCTGAAAATATTCCAAGTTAAATTTAAATTATTTATTAACGTCCACTTTTTGCCAACTAAGTGCCAACTAAGTCTAATTGGGGCGGTTTATCTACAAGTTACCACCCCTTTCTAGCCAGGGTGAGACTGAGGATTTTATTTAATGAATCCCGTCAGTAAATAAATTCCCTTGCCCAGGCGGCAATCGAACTCGCAACTCTAGGTTTCCAATTTAATTAAAATATTCCATATATATTCCAAATTAATTAAAATTTTATGTGGCTATGGAAAAGTCAAAATACGAAAAAACTAGATTAATAAAGATCTCCCTGATATGCTTCCTAAGAATCACATCGTATTGAACATTCTTCAAATAGGTCTAAATTATCATCTTGTGGTTCATCTCCAGTGCTAGGAAAAATATTGAGGTTAATAAATGACAGCTACCATTTAAATGAAATTTTTAATGTTGAAAATCAATAATCTATTAACCAAAAATTGGATGAAAGTTACTTTAATCTTGTATCAAGTAATGCAACTAACTAGCAGTCACTAAAGTCTTCTAGAACCTCCTGCATACCTTTATTGATTCATTTTTGTCGATATATTTATAAAGTGATCACTATAATCACATTGTCATTGTGAGAAATTCAAATATAGTGCAGGTAAACATGATCATTTTGTTGATTAAATAATTTCACCGAAAAACCACTTAATATTTAATCTATTTATTTATTATTCTTATCAAATGATACAACGCTATAAAGCGTGAGTGTTTTAATCACTTGCTGTTTTTATTAATGTAATAAATTCATCGTTTAACTTCAAAGTTGTCACAGTTTGTAAAATCAGTTTAAAAGTACGACAAGAAATAACAGCTTAAACCAAGAAAACGTCAATTTATTTTTAATAGCTGAAATCTAAAACCCACTTTTTCCTATCCATTAAAATACTTCTCAAACCTTGCTTGACCATTTTCCATATCTGTGTCGTTAACAAAACTCATTCATTTTCTCTACTCTGACAAAAATTACTATTTTGAGTTGCCGTAATGGATCCAGACATTATTATAAAAAGAAATAAGGAGGAGAGTCATAATTCCTGAAAACAATTTTTTTTCTCTGTCAAATACTGAAATTTAAATACAACTATAATCATAATCATATAAGAGTTTTATAACTTCGAAAAAAGTGAATACGTTCATAGCATACTGATCAACTAGGCATTGGGAACAATATTATGAAAAAGGAATTGTTATTAAAAATTTCCCAAGTACTGAGTGGGCCCGTCGTTCTAAAATATCATATAGTTCTTAATTTTTTTGATACTATCTTGAAACATCTTTTAAATAATGAAATTAAACTGGTCAAATCATAAACTCTTCCCCTTTCAAATACTCTCACCCTGAATGTGTTTATATGAATATAGATATATAAATTTACCTTATAGGGGAATCTACTAAAAACATAACTTTGTGCAGGACTGTATAAATTCTGGTCAAGCCAGTTCGTGAATGAAACATTTTAATCACTGTCATTAAGAAACCAGAAGGTCTCGTGCTATTTAATGGCGGTATAGAATTTTAAAAAAGAATAAATTATAAAGCCGAGTTTGGCGAACCAATTCTATAACATGTATTTATAAGGAATGGTGTCACAAGAATTAAATTTTTCATTTCTTGTTTTTGAAACACTTCGTTCCCCTCAACGCGTATCTTGACTTCACACCTTTTGAAAGTCATTCAAAAATAAACCTTTTGGGTTTTTCTTACGCCGAAAGTTATTTTTAATTAATAAGAAAGACTAGTTTCTATCCAAACATAGAACATAAAACAACTTCATTTTATAATTATCAGTTTCCACGTTTTATAAATTTCCCCATGTGGAAATAAAATACCTCAGAATTAGAATCAACTATATCGTAAATTGTATAAAAGAAATAGCAAATATTATACATAAAAACACAAATGCTAGTTTTTTAATCCTGGGACATCGATGTGAAAAGTTATGTTGGATTTGGGCTAGGAATTACCATGTGTCCTACGATAAGAGCGAATTTCCTTAAATGGGACTGTACAAAAAAAAAAAAAAAAAAAAAAGGAACAAGACACTTTCATTCCTTTAAAAAACAAAATTAAAGTGATATAGATTTTAAAAAAAAATCGGAATGAATAATTAAATATATATAGACCCTGTTACACGCGTAACGTATTTTTACGGATTACGTTCTATACAAAACAAACCCCAAGAACTTAGAAAGCTGAAGATCATGTTGAGCCAAGCATTTGAATTTTATAATAGTTCAAGCCGTCTTTGTTGTTGTTTGTTCTTTCGTTTAAGTAGTTGTAGTGGTAAATATTGTGTCTGAGCTAGATTTGAACTGTTCGTTTATAATGTCCCCGTTGAATGTCTGTTGTTTATAGATCTCCATGTTCTCTAATATGTCTAATCTCCGTCCTTTTGTACGGATACTGGCAACAACGTACTACACGAAAACAACTTACCTGGACACAGATTATAACCACCCTTCGTTTGACTAATGTAAATAAACTGACACAAACTAAAACGTAAACAACCTAATACGGTGAACAGACGTATAAAACCTACTGACCAACGGACAACTCAGTACAACTCTAGACGGCTTGATGATGGTGCCTTGGCATCGAAAGCGCTTGCCAGACGTACTCGATCATCAGCCCGTAACGACGGTTTTCGCCGACAGATATGACAAAGGTCACTAAAACGCGTTTATAGATATCGAGTTTCGTAACGCTGAAATAAAATTTACGGCATAAACACCATTACCATTTTGAATATATATATAATCTTACATAGGCCTAATTTTCGTCATCTCCTCGGGAGAACTGGTGACCATATAAAAATGTGAACACATTCGCTTATAGAAAATGTTATAAAAGATAAAATGACTGTGGCAGACGAAGGGAGATAGTGGCGAATCCGTAATGATCCTTGTGCAAGGCGATGGACTCTTAAAAAAATAAAAAACAAATTACCTAGCTACTTTTAAAAATTGTTTTGTTTTAATCCAAAGGAGCAATTAAGAAGACATCATTAGTATGATGACATCTCTACTAAAGCCATTGATGACAAGATCTTCAAACGTGGATAAGCATTTTAAACGCATCTTACTTCTCATCGTTATCACGGAGTCTATTTTTTTTTTCTTATTTTAAAGAAAAACGACTGTTCTGTTTTGGGTCGACCGTGTCTTGAGTCTATGTTAACAAACATAGTCCCTGTCTAATTTTATATTTATTTACATAAATTTAAGCAAGGTAGTGGTCCATCAATCTGTCTCGAGCCATATCTGAGCAGCATTTGCCCCAGGCGCAACAATTACTTCTCTTATACATGCCTCCTTCATTTAAATTACACATCAACCATTTTAATTCACCTGAGAATTTTAAACAGTTGTTCGTCTTTTTATTAGCCTGAGGGATGTTCAATAAATTAATTCCAACCTTTCTCTTTAGAATAATGTAAATCATTTGCCCATTTTAAAAATTTATCTGTCACTTCCTGAATCAATCAACGTCCTAATACTACTTGTACTAAATTTACGATTTATTTAGCTGGCTAACTAGGAGCGATCCTAAACATTGACATCTCTCTCTCTCTCTCTCTCTCTCTCTCTCTCTCTCTCTCTCTCTCTCTCTCTCTCTCTCTCTCTCTCTCTCTCTCTCTCTCTCTCTCTCTCTCTCTCTCACACACACACACACACACACACACACACACACACACACACACACACACACACACACACACACACACACACACACTCACATGCACATTGTGACCGTATGGGGTTATCAGTGCATGATAACCACCAGGAGTAGGTACTTTAAAAACTATGAATCCCTTATTAATGAAACTAGCCCCGTCTTATTTTAGCATATTTTTAAAAGCTACTACTTTTATTTAGTTGTTCACTTTATGTGTGCTCATTCATCATATGTCTCTTATGCAAAGTTAACGTGCAGAGAAGTTAATCAGTGCTCCATGAGAGAACTCCTAAAAATTTATGTAATCTAATAAATTTCAGGTAAGAGTAATTTCATCTAGTTTACATGTCCCAAGTGCAGTTAAGGGAATGAAATTGAATGATTGAAAATTTTAGAATTTCACGAGATGTGAAAAACATTATGTGCTGCTTCATATTTATTTGGACCATTTTAATTTATGAATAAACAGGCAGACTTTTACTTTTATATGACTGAAACTCATAGTTTCATCTCCAAATGAATTATTACTTATTTCAATTTTAAAGAAATAATTTACAGGTTTGAATACTTGAAAGCATGCAAGGATGATGATGATGTTACTTCATGTAGGACATTGCAATGTAAATTGTAGTTGAGTCTTCAGATCTTATTAGTCTTGAAGCAGCTGTATAAGGAGTTAATAGCAACTACTGATTTATATCGTCAATACCACCATATCCCTTCGTATAAGATATTAATGTTAACATCTATATGATACGGGTCTTATTTTATTCTTTTCTTTTCTGCCTGTAAATTAGATTTGTAATGGAACGGCCGGTCGTTCAGATGAGAAACGGTAGTTTAAATTTATTGCTTCTCGACAATTGCCGTTTCTTCGGCTCAATTTTCATTTATAAAGATGTTTCATTCGAAGCAACTTTATTTCTTTGTACCCTTCCATTAAATAAGAAAGTTTAGTTTGGCGTCGCGATCAATGCGTGACAGAAAATATTATTGGGATTTCTTAATTTACAACAGTGCAAGTGATCAAACAATCTTGGGCAGTTTGTAATTTATACTGATTAAATTCTTGTGATATTAAATGGTCAAAAGCTAGTTTAATTAACATTTCGTAATTAATGAATATGCCCATTCATGGCTTCTCTGGTTTCCTTAATGTCCCAAGCTCCTTTCATTCCTGCCTTGTTTGCCTTGATAAGATACTAACGTACACGTTAGTTGTGAGTCGCATGTACTTCAGGTTTTTTTTTTTTGAGGTAGGGGAAGGGTTTGGTTTATTATTTGATTAGTTATGAACATTATCAATCCATATACAAAGAGTACCAGGAAAATACTACTATTGTATTTGGTGGCCAAACTATAAACTGTTTTTTTTTTGTCGGAATACGCCCATTTATTATTTATTTGAGATGCGGCTACAATGGAGATTCATCTTTTAACATGTTGAATGAATATAATTTTACAAAATTAAATAAATATTAAAAATTTACAAAACTGAATTTTACAAATGTACAAAATAAATACAATGGACAAAATTAAATATAGATTGTTAGTACATTTCAAACATATGATTTCATTATTAATTACAGTACTAGATATAGTTAATAGTTTTCAACAAAACTAATATGTTATATTTAGATATATTTCAGTAATGGTTTTACATCCCGGTGAAGGATATTTCTATATGTCTGTTCAGCTCTAAACGGTTGGCAGACCTGTTTGTATACATTCAGACGCTTTCCGTTGGGAGATTATTAAAATTGACTGAAAGCTTTCTCATTACTGTATGTATTTATTCAGTTAATATTCACGGTGGCGTTAAGTGTTACCAATATGTATATGCATTTATTGTAATACGTCACGTGGGAAATCTGCTTAGTTTACGCAGCCCCTACGTGACGTACTGTTTTTGTTCCTCCATGTTGCTATTCCGTGATCTTCCTGTGCTAATGCCTAGAAATCAAGAAAATCAGAATTTCCATTGATACGCACCATCAATCCACTTCTATCAGCTTAAACCTTGATAAAGACTTGATTCACGTTCTTCACTTAGTTCCATTAATACTAACAGACTATTAGAAGATATCACCGCATCGAAGAATTCCTTCTTTGTCCTGTGATTTCTTCTTTCTAAAAATACTTTTCCACACCATCAAGGTGGCAGGTAAGTTATTTTAAAATGATCTACAGCCTATTAAATTTCTCTGTAAAATTTAAAAGAAATCATTGGTATGTACATTGGTTTACGTTTTCAATTCAATATTAACGTTACTGTGCTATATATTTCCCGCCAATTGTGTACCTAGCATATCTTCCAGAGTACTTCAGGTAATCAGGTTGTCTAGATAGAGTTATAGGCACTTGAGACTTCGACCTTCCTAAAAAGCTCCGAGAGCTTTCTGGATTATGACGTTGCTCTCACGTCACTTCTTTCCAAAAAAAAATGTTTTTCCAGAGATTTCCCCCCATTAATTTTAATGTGAGTTCATTTAATCAAGTGAAACGAATTTTAGCATTATACATGCGATATGGCGATGTATTTTGTTAATATTTTCCATAAACTTTTAATTTTACATTTTCCTTTCTTGGCCTAGTTCCTTTTTTTTTTTTGTTCAAACTGCATTCAGTTAGCAGATGTACTTTTTCCTTTGTGCGATTTTTTTTCATATAATTTACTGGCTCTGAGATCTACCAGATAATTGTTTTTATTCCCCATGAATTCTTTATTCCCCTATTATTTTTCTTTTCTTTTTTTCTCTAAATTATCCCACAGTTACCACATAAGAGTGGTTGTAAAAGTTTAATCCTGGGAGCGTGGGAAAAACGTTTCCAGGATAAAATAGACAGAAGAATCGCAAGTCGAAATACCTGTCCCAGGAATGAAATAAAAGTGACTTCAGTTACCTCGTCTTGGATGCGCATGAGTGGGAGTTAATTTAGTGATATATTGAAGGTACTAACAACTCTGGTAATAATTATTGTTAGATTATTACATATTATAATACCACAAATTGGATCGTACAATAATCTTTGAAATAACTTATCTATCAATAGTTTTCCATACATTTAAGAATTTATTTAGAATTTCATCTTTCCTAAACCTCCAGAACTAGTCCGATTTCAAGCGAACCAAATATTCCATTTATGGGAAAATAAAAAATATTGTAGGTAGGATGAAATAATGTAGGCTACGCTTCCACTATAATAACTATAGCTATAACTAATAACACTATAATATATTATAGTGGAAGCGTAGCCTACATTATTTCATCCTACCTACATTAGAAGTCACTTCCACCTGCCAGAATACCAACTCAGAATAAAAAATATTCCTGATTATAACCTCATCATCTGATTTTCGTGAGGTAAAGTTGTTAAAATACGAGAACGGCTTTTCTTATTAGATTAAAAATATTTCTTTTAGTCTTCCTTCATTACTTGTAAGAGTGTTAATGGAGTTATCTATCGCTTCTTGATCATTCATTCCAATCGGAGACTCTTGGTGAATTGAGAAATCAGAATTAAAACTTGTTTCATTTTTCAGAATGAGTGCATACACTCACACACACAAAAGAACACACACACACACACACACACACACACACACACACACACACACACACACATATATATATATATATATATATATATATAAAATAATTTTTTCCATTTTGTATTTCCAGTAACACTTTAATTTTATTCATAGAAATGGATATATTAAGGATTTGGTTAATTGACCTACGTCGGATTCTACTACCGCACTGCATAAAACGCATACACATTTCAGTTTCATACCAATGGGAATGGGCTAGTTTAGCCACTATTTCTCTTTCGAAAAAATTCCAACTCCACTGTACATTTCCATTGGATAACTGTATCTATAGATACACAAATCACCAAACTCATAAACTAACCATCCCAAGAGATCAACTACTGTAAAATAAATGAAACTGTCATTAACACCATAGAAAAATATCAACACCCAAAAGAGGCTCAACAACACTGATGGCCCGAACATTACTGGGTCTTCCTCTTGCGCCTACTACGAAAATGTCTGCCAAAAATTCAAGCTCAACAAATTAACCAGCATCTATTCGGCCGAACTATTTTTAATTCAGTTCGGATCATATCACTGCATCTGCAAGCACTCGACACAAGAAAAAGTCCTGATATGCATCGACTCGTTGAGTGCCCTATTGAGTATTAGAGATATATTTACAAGCAATCCAATAGTACAAACATTACACAATTATACACAAATGCTACGAGAGTTAAAAATAATCGTCTGCTTCATGCGGATTCCAATCCACGTAGAAATAGATGGAAATGAAAAAGCAGATGTAGCAGCCAGAGAAGCCCACCAACTCGACTCCATCACCCCAACAACAATTACAGAGCTCTATCAACCACTCAAAGAAGAAATTGATAAAATCTGTCAAAAAATGTGGAACGAAACCCAGAAAAATAAACTAAAAACTATTAAAACCTCCATCCGTCCATGGGGATATTCAACAAGAGACAACAGATGAGATGAACTCGTACTAGGAAGACTCCGAATAGTCCACACAAGGTTTACTCATAGTTATCTTATGACGAAAGATCGTCACCGGATATGTGGGAAGTTTAACACAAATGTATATGGTGGCATGGAATACCATACGTATACAAATATTCGAAAAGTATGCAATATTTCCAATAATACAGCAGTTGACCTTTGGGATAACCCCAAAGAGCTAGGATAAACTATTTAATTGTATGAAAATTGCAAATTTTTAAAAAAAAAAAAAAAAAAAAAAAAAAAAAAATTTGAGTCTACATGCGACATAAAATATGATGGATATAAGGAAATATAAACAGTAATATATTATTGTAAGTTCATGTATGTATCTGGATTAAAAACCAAAAAAAGCGAAAAAAGATGAAAAATATATATTTATATTAAATATATAACGATATAAATGAGGATATAACAATATTTACAATTTACATAAACACAATTTACTCCCAAAATGCAGGTACTTATCCAAAACGAGAGTTATAGATATTACCGGGCGACGAAAACCAAGTAGTTTTTCGCCCTAAAACTTTAAGAAACAAGCAAACAAACATTGTACAAAGTATGTATGATATTCTTTACTTTTAACACCTTTGTGAACTTTTAAAACTCTGCCTGCATGACCAAATTTAGTTACTGTTAGATGTTGCAGGTAGAGGGACCATGCCTTGTTAAGGAAGCCCTGAAGTGGCGGGTGAATTGTAGTTAGGTACAGGCCGCCCCAAGGTCGGAGGTTCCAGCCCTTGAGATGGGCGTGCACTAATGCAGGAAGGAGAAAAACATCATCATTAACCTGGTAATTTGTTCCCTCGAGAGTCCCACTCCCCCCCCCCACCTTTCCTACTTCGCTCTTTCTCCAGCACTAAAACAAAACTGAAATACTATAGTGTTTCAATTTTGAGAGTATCTCCAATTACCCGAAATTATTAAGCCTAAATAATCGATACATCCCGATAATCAGTTTAGTTTTAGCATACTAAAATACACCCAAAATAAATGAAAAAAGTCCGTCACGCAGGGGCTGCGTAAACTAGGCAGATTTCCCACGTGAAGTTGTAGGATAGAGAAATTTCACGAGAGTCAAAAAGTTACGGAAACGGCCGCACTAGCTTTTGTCGGTAACTCACGACTAGACACGAAGTTAGCCGATTCATTTCGTCCGTTACAATTCATAAAAATGCAAATATCTCGGTTAATATTCATGATACAGAATAAATGTATAAAAAAAAAATATTTATAGTAAATTTAATTTGCAATAAGATTGGTTCTATTCAATTTTTTGATCCGACGTATGTTAACGGAGATATTTCGAATTTTCAAAAATCCCCCCTCTAATCCCCCCTCTCCCACTGGTCTGATTTCAGCCATTAACGAACTTGATCTGTCTTTTTGCATAAAACGTTTAAATATCGAGTTTGGTAACGATCAAACAAAAATTACAAGGAAATGTGTTATACCAGCACTTGGGAAATGTGATGGACTTTTTTCATGATGTGAATATTCTCTTTTATTTTTCATTTAATATTATTTGTTTATTATGGATTATTTGAACTTTTTCAATATTAAATGTGTTTTTTTTTAAGAAATCGAATGATCCGATAATTTCTTTTAAAAGAGACAAATACAACTGTTTTTTACTTAATGGTCCCTGGCCATTCAACCCACGATAATTGTGCTCCAAATTTAAACAATATTCCACAAGTCTTTTCTCGACAGAAGCTGATAAACCGGTTTTCTGCCAAATTTGTATTTTATGACCCCTTTCTGGGAGAGATTAGATTTAAAATGGCCTTTGAATGTCGTTTTTATGCTCCCCCTCTCGAGAGGGATTAAACTTTACGTAGCCGTTTAAGGATTTTCTTGGTCTACTGATTGCTTCCGAGGCTCCTTTATGACCCATTTCCTTATTTGAGATATCAATAATTGCCTTCGGCATTAAACCAGTAAACCAAGATTTCCGCGAGCCGTATGTGGAAAATAAACTTAGTTTTAGTACTGAATTACGTAAAATTAATAATATAGATAAACCTATAGATGGTACGATGGTAGAGACAAACAAGGGAAAGATTTAATTCTTTAGAGAAAATGCATTGAAATAACCGTCAAACTCAAGCTCATTTCATCATTCGCCATCAAAAATGAAATCATCTGCTGAGGTAAAGACGGAAAAAATTCCAGGAATATTTCATTTTTTATAATTATTAATAACGGTTTTATTAATTTAAATCATAAATAAACACATTTTATTCTTATAGTACATTAAAAGAAAAATTATCTGAAATGTAATGAAATTCTCAGAATTTGTCATGCGAATAACGCACTACTTATTAACTTAAGAATTCCCTAAATCTCATATTTCTACATATAATTTACATAATGCAGTTATTTTGAGATTAAAACAATTTAAAGGCAGTTGAGATAACGAAGGCGAAAAGACTCCTCCATTTTGACCTCCATTGAGCGCATTAAAAAGATTATAAAACCAAGCAACTTCTAGATTATTGTTAGTATGATTACAATGGTGAGTCTATTTGTTTCTATAAAAGTCCATCACGCAGGGGCTGCGTAAACTAAGCAGATTTCCCACGTGAAGCTTTACAATAGAGAAATCCGCCTAATAACAGCTGTAGTAGGAAGGGATCTCTAAACCTATTCACGAGGGACGAATAGTTCTGGAAACGGCCACCAGAGCTCTCGGCGGAGAGTCCGGAACATGGCGGGGTTCCGTCGACCACACTCACAATACAAATGCAAATATCTCGGTTAATATTCAAGATACAGAATAAATGTATAGAACAATATTTATAGTACATTTAATTTACAATATGATTGATTCTATACAATTTTTCGATCCGACGCATAATAACGGAGATATTTTGAATTTTCAAAAATCCCCCTCTAAACCCCCCCCTCCCACTGGTCCGATTTCAGCCATTAACGAACTTGATCTTTCTTTTTACGTAAAACGCTTAAATATGAAGTTTGGTAACGATCAAACAAAAATTGCGACCGCTAGAGCGTTAACAGACAAATATATATATATATATATATATATATATATATATATATATATATATATATATATATATATATATATATAGATATATATATATAATTTTGAACGGACCTCATTTTCGTCATCTCCTGGGTAGGATCGATGGACATTTGAGGAAATTTTTCAAAACTCGCGTCATGAGTACGACCTCAATAGCTGATTTCCCTTAAGGGAAATCTGCTAAAATACGATTATGTATCATTCCTTTCTTCATTTTTTACATTGCACGTCGAAAATAAACAGAGAGACATTAAAATTCTCAATGTAATTAAGTAAGTTAATCCTAAAAACGTATTTCAGAAATGGAAAAAAAAAACTAGCTGTGAAAATAAGCAAATACTGCACAGTTTTATGTATAGGACGTGATTCATTTGTATCAAGGAAGTCTAGTGAAGTCCTAACTATTGTTCTATTTGTCATTCGATTCTCAATATACCCCCCAAGGTCAATCAGCAATGATGATCCCCCTTTAAAATCTCCAATTATTTTAATACAAGGCTGAGACTTGGTGTGCCATAATTGGGACTCTTGAAGAATCCTTTCAGTCCATATTCAACCTCCTAACCTTCTCCAGTACTTCTCCAGCGACCATAACCTTTAAATTTCCAATGGAATGCCCTACTTTTTATGGCGGAATCTTGTAGAAAATCAAATTCTAAAACGAGTTTACATCGGTGAATTTTTCGATTTGACGCATCCTTTAGACGGAAAATGCATAAATCTTTAGTTCGGAAACAGCACATTTTATTGAAAAATGCTGCTACATAAAAGTAGTAGTCAACAAAAGTATCTTTGAAACAAGTTGACAGTGAAAGGAAAGGATACTGAAATTTAAATTTAAAAAAAAATAAAACGAAATAACACAAAATTATTCTTGAATAAATCCAAGAAAAGGTTTACTTTTAAAAACATCAGCATAACAAAAAAGTCCGTCACGCAGGGGCTGCGTAAACTAAGCAGATTTCCCTCGTGAAGTTTAGTAATAGATAAATATACATACTGCTAACACAACACCGTGAATAAATACAAACGGAAATAAATGTTTCATCCAATTTCAATAACCTGCCGACAGGAAGCGTTAGGTTAGAGATGTAAACAAACGGGTCGGCCTGCGTCACACCGGAAAGAAAAACAATTACTGAAATATATCAGAATATAACACATTAATTTTATTGAGAACTATTTACTATATCTATTAGTGTAATTTATAATGAGTCAGAATAATTGTTATCTCAATCAATAAAATTTTAGTAGTCCAAAACTTTAAGATGGGGGGGGGGAGTCACCAGGGCATATTTGCATGTTTCTCGTATAATAAAAGTCTCTTGAATACAACTTTTGGTATTTAAACTTCCAATAATGTGATTTATTATGTAGCAGAGTATTGTTTACGTAACATGAGTAGAAGTGGCGGTTTGCTGAAAACAGAAAAATGCAAATATCTCGGTTAATATTCAAGATAGAGAATAAATGTATATAACAATATTTATAGTAAATTTAATTTGTAATAAGATTGATTCTGTATAATTTTTCGATCCGACGAATAGTAACGGAGATATTTCAAATTTTCGAAAATCCTCCCCTCTAAACCCCCCCTCCCCGTGGTCCGATTTCAGCCGTTAACGAACTTGATCTTTCTTTTTACATAAAACGATTAAATATCGAGTTTGGTAACGATAAAACAAAAATTGCGACCGCTAGAGCGGTAACAGACAAATATATAGATAGATAGATAGATAGATATATATATATATATATAGATATATATATACAGTTTTGAACGGACCTCATTTTCGTCATCTACTAAGTAGGATCGATGGACATTTGAAGAAAAATTTCGAAAATTCCGTCATGAGTACAACCTCAATAGCTGATTTCCCTTAAGGGAAATCTGCTAAAACGTTATTAGAATTAATTTATTTTAAACTAATTAAGTAGTTATTTATAAAAGGAATACATTTTCCACCTGCATATCTTTATGTAATGGGGATTCAATTTCTGAATAAATAAAGTCTCAGCCTTTTATGAAAATAATTGGAGAAAGGGGGTGGTACGGGAATTTGGGACACCCTGTATATATATGTTAATTCTTTAGCCGCCCTAATTTTATTTTTTATTTTGTTCGAATTCGATAATTAACCCCTTAAGCACGTTAAAACTGAAGACCGAGTTCGTTAATGGCTTAAATCGTACCAAAGGTTAAACGGTAAAATGTGTAATCGCATATATTATCTATGGAATTATCATACGGGTGAAAATAGCCCTGTAATTGCAGTTATCATACAAATTATCATAATATTTGAGTTAAGGAACAATTCAGCTGTAGCTGAGGTTCGAATATTATAGGAATTTTAGGAGTTTTGTTCCCTTCTCCCCTGAAGCCATTTTCACATTAAGCTATTCTATTACTGAATATCCCATACACATGTTATATTTCAAGAATTGTTTAAATAGGCATCTAACTATAGGACAAATACTGAATACAATATGAAATTGCATGATTTGTTATTCTGGCACGTGGGAAATATGTTTAGTTTACGCACCGCATGTGT
The DNA here is from genome assembly GCA_019009955.1 of Riptortus pedestris. Lineage (NCBI taxonomy): Eukaryota > Metazoa > Arthropoda > Insecta > Hemiptera > Alydidae > Riptortus > Riptortus pedestris. The sequence continues at coordinate 84,839,020 of CM032233.1, forward strand.
GACTTTTTAGCAGATTTCCCTTCAGGGATATCAGCTATTGAGGTCGTACTCATGACGCGATTTTCGAAAAATTTCTTCAAATGTCCATCGATCCTACCCAGGAGATGACGAAAATGAGGTCCGTTCAAAATTATATATATATATATATATATATATATATATATATCTGTTAATGCTCTAGTGGTCGCAATTTTCGGTTGATCGTTACGATACTCGATATTTAACCGTTTTATGTAAAAAAAAAACACATCAAGTTCGTTAATGGCTGAAATCGGACTAGAGGGAGGGAGGGGGGTTTAGAGGGAGGATTTTCGAAAATTCAAAATATCTCCGTAATTATGCATCGGATCGAAACATTGCATAGAATCAATCTTATTGCAAACTAAATTTACTATAAATATTGTTATATACATTTTTTCTCTATCTTTAATATTAACCGAGATATTTGCATTTTTATGAAGTCTGTGGGACACGTGGTCGGGTATCGTTCGGATTAGTTCGGCCGCTTTCCTAACTGTTCGGGTCTGGTGGAAACCTCTTCTAACCTTACCTGTCGTTTCTAACCTTACCTTAACTTCGTTACTTTGTGAGTTTTATGCAAATACGTTCTGTTCGTCCACCCCCCCCCTTCTTTAGTTCTTGAACTATTAAAATTTTAGTTATTAATATATAAATTATTCTTACAATTTAGAAGCCGTTCCAGTTGGGAATTTATTAAAATTAACAGAAAGATTTCTCATTACCGTTTGTATTTACTCATTATGGTGTTGTGTTACCAGTATGCAGATTTCTCTATTGCTAAACTTCACATGTGAAATCTGCTTAGTTTACGCAGCCCCTGCGTGACGGATTTTTATATTCGTTATCATGGTTGTTATAACATGTAGGCAAGTCATTCACTGGATGAGGCGGTGCTGTTACACATTCTGCTTTTAATACATTCCTGTTTTTTATTTAGGTGATAACCATTCGCTATAATCAAACTCATTAAGGGTTCTTTTTTTTTTGTTAGCACTCATGGTTTCAAGCAGTTACTTATTTTTTATTATATTACCTACTATAACTGTTTTTTTATGGACTTGGCGAAGTTACTTTTCTTTTGTAGGGCCATGAATTATTCATTAAAAAAAGTATGTCTATCTTTATAACGCGTTTTAAGATTACAAAAACGACTATTTTAACAAATTCATAGAATTGTAATTCCTCAGTTTCTTATATGTGGAAAAAAACTGCGAGACTTAGACAAACTGCCTCTCCCCTCACCACCTTGACCACGGTTTTTAATGCATTTTTTTTTATTGTGTGTTTATGTATAAAAAGAATTAACCAACATTTCTAATTAGTAATTTCAAGAGAAAAAGGAACCCCTTGATAAGGAGCGACGGTGCAAAAGGAGTCGAGGAACAGATTTATATAAATAAAAGCTGAAGACTTAAAAGTTAAATGAGAACAATATTTGGTATTCAGGCTTCTGATAAAGAGCTTTATAATATACCGGCTTATTGTTAATATGACATGAGTAGGAGTGGGGGTTTTACTGAAGGCCGAAAACTGAAAAAATGCAAATATCTAGATATCTCGACAATATAGAAATCTCTATAGGAGAGCCGAACGGTTACGTAAACGGCCGAACTAGCTTTCGGTGGAAACTCACGAACACTACCGACATTAGCCGATCTCATCTCGTCCGTTATCCGCAAAAACTTAATAAAAATTTAAATATCTCGATTAAGGACCAAGACAGTGAATAAACATTTATTTAAGACATATCAACATTTATAAAACATTACATAAGATTGGTTATATACATTTTTTCTGTCCGACGCGTAATAACGGGAATATTACGAGTTATCGAAACTCCTCCCCCCGTCAAAACTCCCCCTCCCACTGGTCGGATTTCGGCTAACTCGATCTAAATATCGAGTTTGGTAACGATTAAAACAATTGCGACCGCTAGAGCGTTAACAGACAAACATATATGTGTGAATATATATATATATATATATATATATATATATATATATATATATATATATATATGGGCTCGGGTTAGCCATGTGAGTTAAAGCGTTGACCTTAATCTCACATAGTAAACCTAGAGTGGCGAGTTCGATTCACGCCTGGGCAATGGAAATAATTTAGTGGCGGAATTCATTAAATAACATCCTTAAGCCCCACCCTGGCTAGAAAAGGGTGGTAACCTGTAGAAAACCCGCCCCAATTAGCCTAAGTTGCATAAAATAGACGTAAATAAATAATAATAATTATATATGAATATATATCTATATATATATATATATATATATATATATATATATATATATATATTTATATTTCGAACGGACCTCATTTTCTCCTGGGCAGAATCGATGGACATTTGAGGAAGTGTTTCATAAATCCCGTCATGAGTACACCTCAATAGCTGATTTAATGTGATATAACACAGCTGAGTTAATAAAATACAATATTTTAGATTATTTTTAAATATTCATAATGAAATAACGGTGGACCTTATGGAGCAGGTGCATTCCGAAAGCTAGAAATGATGAAAGGTATAATTTAATTATGAATTCGCCCAATTCATTATGTTTATTGCAAAAGAAAGACAAAATTTGTGTGCAGACATCTGTTGAAGTTAATGGAGCACAATCAAACGTAGACGATTTGAAAAGCTCAATCTAGCAAGAGGCAGAAGCACGACTGATTCGATGCCCGGGGCCATCTCTACGGGAGGAAGCCCATTAATTTCTTATTGGAGCGATTAATTGTGAATAATGAGCTGGAAACTAATCACCATATATCCCTAAGGAATGATAATGGAGCTAGCTGGAGGGCAGCCATCATATCCAAACCGTCATCGGAGGACCAGGCCATACAGGTCACTCCGCCCGCTCGGCCTAACCTTTCATTCCATTAGAGGCTTCAGGCCGAAACCTTTAATTATCCATCTCACTTCATTTCGCCCCCGTGTCTATTCTAGGTACTCCCAACCCTCTCCTCCTCTTGTCTTACTGTAATTGCTCAGTTTCATCAATTAATACTGATCATGACATTTATAAATCAAAAGAATTCTTCCAAATACGAAGTTTCTTGTGTACCCCTTTCCCAGAATCGTAAAGCTCAGTTTTAGGAGGTTCACATTTACAAAAGTCCGTCACGCAGGGGCTGCGTAAACTAAGCAGATTCCCCGCATGGAGTTTAACAATAGATAAATTAACATTAAGTGAATAAATACAAACGATAATAAGAAACCTCCTGACGAAAAGCATCTGATATGTAAAAAACAGTTCTGCCAACTTCTTACCGGAAAGAAAAACAATTATTGTAATATATCTGAATATAACGAATAATTTGATTGAAAACTATTTAATATATCTAGTACTGTAATTTATAATGAATCAAAATAATTTTTATCTCAATAAATCAAATTCAAATAGTCCAAAAACTGAAGAAGGGGGTTACCAGAACATATTTACATGAACATTACAGAACATATTTACATGAACATTACAGAACACATTTACCTGTATTTCGTATAATAAATGTCTCTTGAAAACAATATTTGGTATTTAAGCTTCAAATGATGTGGCTTATTACATAACCGAGTACTGTTTATGTAACATGAGTAGAAGTGGGGGTTTGCTGTAGGGTAAAACTGAAAAATGCAAATATCTCGGTTAATATTTAAGATAGGGAATAAATGTATGTAACAATATTTATAGTACATTTAATTCGCTATAAGATTGATTCTATACATGTTTTCGATTCGACGTATAGTAACGGAGACATTTTGAATTTTCAAAATTCTCCCCCTCGAAACCTCCCCTCCCCCTGGTTCGATTTCAGTCGTATACGAACTTGATCTTTCTTTTTACATAAAACGACTAAATACCGAGTTTGGTAACGATTAAACAATAATTGCGACCGCTAGAGCGGAATCAGACAAATAAATATATATATATATATATATATATATATATATATATATATATATATATATATATATATATATATATATATATATATATATATATATATATATATATATAGTTTTGAGCGGACCTCATTTTAGTCATCTCATTTTAGGATCAATGGACATTTGAAGAAAAATTTGGAAAATCGCGTCATGAGTACAACCTCAATAGCTGATTTCCCATAATTAATCTGTTAAAATCACTATAACTGTAATCATGGCGCTATTTTTAAAAAATCCTTCAAATATGTATTTCGATCCAACTCAGTAGATGATAAAATTGAATTGTTGTAGCAAATATTACATATATAGCACCTCAAGGGGCGGATATCACTCTCACATATTTCGTAAAAATTCTATAATGAAACGTTTTATGACGACTTCCACTTCGTCTTCAACTGTCCTATCTCTGGAATTGGGTTTGGAAATCGGTACATTTTACAGATGTCTGCTTGGGAAAGTGAAATTTCTTGCGGTTCTTGTGCTTAAATGGCGCATCTCTTTAATAAATGCACTCAGATAAATCAGCCTTTATTTGATTAGATTTCGCCATAAAATATACACCTCTTTACACTAGGAAATTAAGTGTTAGATTCACAGGAGAAAAACTAACTACAAAATCAATATACCACTTTGAGGTACATTTTCATTTATTTTTCAAAATTCTGAATAATATAGGGAGCAATCCTATAAAGAATCTATTTGTTTGTGTGTTTACATTTTAGCAGATTTCCCTTAAGGTAAATCGGCTAGTGAGGTCGTACTCATGACGCGACTTTTCGATATATCTACGTTATTAAAAGTCGGATCGAAAAAGTATATAGAACAAATCTTATTGGAAATTAAATTTTCTATAAATATTGTTATATGTGTTTCTTCGCTATCTTGATTATTAACTGAGATATTTGAATGTTTTAGTTTTTGGTCTTCAGTAAACCCCAACTCCTACTTATGTCATATTAACAATAACCTGTTATATTATGAAGCACTTTATTAGTAGCCTGAATCCCAAATATTGTTCTCATTGGACTTTTTTCGTTTTTAGATAAATGCAAATACTTGATCCACGTGGAAAATCTTCTTAGTTAACGCAGACGCTGAGTGACGGACTTTTCTTAAATTTTCGACCGTGGCCAGACTAGAAACTTACACGTTCTATCTGAAATGAAGACCGAGTCTGTCAAGGACTGTATCGAGGTCAGCAGTTGAAGGGCTTAGAGAAGAAGTGTGTGCTGTGAATTGAAAAACGTTATATGACAAATCTGATGAGTGACACGCAACCTACATCTATCTACTCCTGAAGGATTCATATGCACTTTCACATATCGGAAAAAAGTATCTGTATCATTTTCAAGCTTTTAATTCTTATTTAGTATTTGCCATTATCTCTAGATAAGCTACGCCCATCACCAATTTATAATGAAAAATTAGAGACGCCAATGAAGGGAAGTACGAAATAAAAAATAAATACTTTAGGACTTCTATGTAGTCATGTCATTAATGTAACCAACGTGCAATGGATTTGTATGTTTGGCCAAACTGTATATTTAAATATTTTGTCTGAAATGAAGATTTAAGTTGTTAACAACATAAGTCAGGCCAGTACTTGAGGGGTTTTGAGAAGACGGGGTATGCTATGAATAGAAAAACCTCTTCACGCAGGGGCTGCGTAAACTAAGCAGATTTCCCAGGTGAAGTTTTACAATAGAGAAATCTCCATACGAGAGCCGAACGGTTACTAGCTTTCGGTGGAAACTCACGAATACAACCGACATTAGCAGATCTCATTTCATCCGTTATCCACACACACTTAATAAAAATTTAAATATCTCTGTTAATATTCAAGATAGAGAATAAATATATTTAACAATATTTATAGTAAATTTAATTTGCAATAAGATTGATTCTATACAAGTTTTTGAGCCGACGTATAGTAACGGAGATATTTCGAATTTTCGAAAATCCCCCCCTCTAAATACCCCCGCCTACTGCTCGGATTTCAGCCGTTAACGAACTTGATCTTCCTTGTTACGTTGTTATTTTCGTCATCTCCTGGGTAGGATTGATGGACATTTAAAGAACGTTTTTGAAATAGATGATTTCCCTTGAGGGAAATCTGCTAAAACGTTATAAGACAAATAAGTCAATTGCCAAAATTTTATGAATTTTGTTGGAAGAAATATTGTTCTAATATATAAGGAAAGAAATGCAAGTGGATATAAATTTAATCAAATTTCAAATGAAACCTTACAGACAACTAAATTCCAAAACAATATGTAACTCAATTTTGTTCCCGTCTGGAAAGCACCCTGAGTAAGAAATCCATCCTCCTACGCGAACGAGGCGAGTTTCTCTATTTACCTAGTTATAGGATACGTGAAGAACTCATAAAATTATAAGTCATACTTTTCACTTGTTCTGACGTCTACTTTTCTACTTTGACAATGACAGGGGAAAGCTAAGGCCTAGTAAGAAATCATTAAAATTAACACTGTGGGGGACTGTTCGTCTTTGAACAAATACTCGAGTGGTTCAACTGATACAATCATTCATAAATGAATCATGAACCATAGTCATTACTTACACTCGATGTTTGTTTACTATGGCAACAAAAAATTGAAGTTTCCAAGAAGACTTAAATGATATTAATAAATATAAAAAGTTATCTACAAAATGATTTTCTTTTCCATTCCTCAAGTAATAGACTTATAAAAGCTCCCCTTAAATTCTCAATTCCACACGTCGAACGCTATGTAAAGCAACTTTACTTATAATTTTAAATTCGTTTTAATATATTTGTACTTGTGTTAGAGTTCCCTTAAAACGAAAAATAAGAAATGTATTCTTCTTTAATAAAATCCTCATTTATACGCTAGAAATGTTGTCACATCACCAGGAAAAGAAAACTGGAAGAAGGTTTCAGCTCATGTCCGATTAGACTAGGACTCAGGACTAGTTCTGATGTTACAATTAAACTTTCAAAGTTATATACTCACAAAATATTTCTCCGATTGGTTCATTTCCTATTCATAACTCAGCGACTTGCTTTATATCCCGATTCGATTTGATCCCATTTTAAAATTGAAAGCAAAAGTGTAACTTAAGAGTTCTTCAGATGAGATTGGAGATTAGCCGGTACTAACATCCAACGATTGAGCCCCGTGATTTATTTGATGTTACATGAAACTTTTTTCGTTTTCTCACACTTTTTCCCCCTGCCTCAACCCAATGATTATAAAGAGTTTAGGAACCTCGCCGACTACGAGTCAAGCTACTCCTAGAATTGTCCGCGCCATCAAAAAAAGGAATGTCACGAAAATGACATCATTGGACGATGACTGCCGGCATCAGCGATCTTTGAAAAAAAAGAATTAATGATCTTCACTTACATTCTTTTTTTGTATTGCTCTTGAAAATTATTTATCAACAGTGGAGGTCTTAGTTGTCTAATGTCATTATTACAGAAGTAAGAATAGGTTGTGGTTGAATTATGTTTCCTATTAGATGTGGCCAACCACCAACCTCGCTCCTAACCTTCCACACTTCAAAGGTTAATGATTTCTGTGGAATAATTTCCGTGCTCCTTGAGACTGTTGTGGACCAATATCAGTTCCCCCCATCTTATTCCAGTTTCCAATTAATTCAAATTTGGTCATCGTTAATGAAAATTAAGTATTTGATGGTTTAACAAATACCACAATTCAGCAAAACTGAGTACTTGCCGGCTTTCCTATTGCAAGACTTTGACTATGATTACCCAAATATAATATCGAAGGATGACTAACGGCAGTAATTTTACGCCTACAATTATGATCTGCAAATGAAACGCGGTATTTAATCAATTCGAACTAATCTCAAGAACTCTATACATACTTCATTTTTATTTCCAGCTGCTGGTGAGGGTGATGAATCAAGTTAATCAGAAATATTGTTTTTTGTGGCTCCTCACAATTTATTTTTAAAAAAAATGCTTAGCACTTTCAGGAATTAAATTCCAATCCTCAGAGCGCCAGGATGTAGGGCGTGCCTATAGAGATGCTTCCGGGCTGTACAGTGCATCGGTAGAGTTAAGCCCGGTTGCATCTCTAAGGCAAGCTCTACTCTCTGACGCTCTGAGGATGGGCATTTAATTCTCGAAAGTGCTAAGCGGGTTTAAAAAATAAATTGTGGGGAGCCACAGAAAAGTGTTTCTGATTAACCTAACTCTACAACACTCAAAAGATAATGAAAATGTGAAAATACTTCATACAACAAATAAAAACCTATTTCTAACATGATATTTAATTATACTACATAAAAACAGTATTGTTAATATATTACAAAGCAACTTATATTATGCGTTACAATACTATATTTTATTACACAGATTCATATCTTTTAATAAATTTATTACTGCCTCTATCGATTCTCAAGAATCTTGTAGTGCTGCTGCATTTCGGGGAACTCCGCGATCAAAATAAACTTGTCTATGGCTTGTCACTCTTTGATAATGTGCCGAATGGTAAGTGGCCCCCGGCAGGACTCACAATTTGGACGTGGCTCTTTAGTCGTCCAACGTACCTCTGTCAAATTTTTAAATTGATTAAAGAAGGGGTTTCTCAACCCCTTCGGGCACACATGACAATTACTGCCTCTTACTGAGGCCAGTACCAGAGTGCTGAAAGTCTTCTGGATCTGTAGTATTCTCTTTCATCTCGTTGTGCCTCGGGGGAGCTTGGAGAGGTTGGGAGGGGTTGAGGGCTGACGGCTAGGTACCCTCTCGTGTCGTTTCCATCTTCAAGTGGCGTACACAATGACAAATTCGTGTGTCCAATTCCCATTCTGGTGACTACTTTTTAGCAGATTTCCCTTTAGGGAAATCAGCTATTGAGGTCGTACTCATGACGGGATTTTAGAACAATTTCTTTAAATGTCCATCGATCCCACCCAAGAGATGACGATATTTATATATATATATATATATATATATATATATATATATATATATATATATATCAAAGTAGTAGGTGATAGTTGGGTTTCGGCTAATAAAGTTTTCTAAATTCTTCTTTTAGAGGATTTTTTATTTGCTGACAGTTTCAGATTTTGTCTTTGCTGACAACTATCACCTACTACTTTGAATTATAATAACGGCAATACAATTGATATATATATATATATATATATATATATATATATATATATATATATATCTTTTAACACTCTAGCGTTCGCAATTATTGTTTGATCGTTACCAAACTCGGTATTTAATTGTTTTATGTAAAAAGAAAGATCAAGTTCGTTAACGGCTGAAATCGGACCAGTGGGAGGGGGGGGGGTTTAGAGGGGGGAATTTCAAAAATTCGAAATATCTCCGTTACGTATAGAACCAAACTTATTGCACATAAAATGTACTATAAATATTGTAATATACATTTGTTCTCTATCTTGAATATTAACCGAGATATTTCCATTTTTATTAAGTATAACGTACGAGTTATGGTCGTTTCTATTTGGTCCCGCCGAAAGCTAGTTCGGCCGTTTCCGTAACTGTTCGGCGCTCGTATGGAGGTTTCTCTATTTGCATAACTTCACGTGGGAAATCTGGTTAGTTTACGCAGCCCCTGCGTGACGGACTTTTCTTCTCTGTTGCTTCTTCTCCCTGCAGCCCTTGATGGTTCTTATGATATAAGTAATAAATACAGAAGAAAACGGAGTGTACTGTTATTTTTTTTTAAATATTCATAAATACTAAAAATAAATAAAAGTAACAACAGATAAATTCTGGTTATTAAAATTATAATATTACGAATGTAAAAATGCCAGCCTTGTAGAATATATTTATAATGTGGCATTAGATCATCTCGAGAAGAACTGTTAATAATTCCTCGGAGTGAATTCCCATTATCTGGGAAACAATGTTCTTAATGAATGTTGAACGTAGTGGAATAAATTAGGAAATAGAAAGCCATCTATATTCCAAAGAGTATATTTTAATATAGAGAGTTTTTGATTTACATATTAGATAATAGTGGTTTAGATTAAATTAATTATGAAGAAATTCTGGTATTAGAAATAGGTTTTTGTATAGAAAACTATATCATAATTGGTACTTTTTGTCTGAATGTAAATCAGTTGCTGATTCCTTAGTGAAAAAGAATTTCCTTTACATTTCGGTTCAGTAGTATTGGATAGACCTTTGAAATTAGAAGGAATAATGCTTCATTTAATTGGTCAAGTTATATTTAACTTTATCAGATGATTATTGATGCGGAAAAATAAATCGATTGTAACACTGTCAGTGAATCTACACCACTCCTGAACAAAATTTTTCAAAGTCAGTGGATATTTGATTTTACTCTATATAATAATATATATTTGGCTCCTGCTTCGCAAAAAAAACTATTGGTTTGATTAGAAGAGCTTCGTAACTATTGTAAGAGTTATTTTTTTTAATTTACTTACTCCTGCTTCATGTAGTTTAAATGTCTCAACACTACACAGTGCTCTCTCCGCTAACAATTCACTCTGATCTTGGAATCCCAAATTTTAATAGACAATTTATAGAATGAAGTTCCACGGAAAAGCTGCCATACCAGCAAACAGTATTAAAAAGTCCGTCACGCAGGGGCTGCGTAAACTAAGCAGATTTCCCACGTGAAGTTTAGTAATAAATAGATAGATCGATAAATATGCATACTGCTAATACAACAACACCGTGAATAAATACAAACGGAAATAAATGTTTCATCCAATTTCAATAACCTGCCGACAGGAAGCGTTAGGTTAGAAATGTAAACAAACGGGTCGGCCTGCCTCAGACCGGAAAGAAAAACAATTACTGAAATATATCTAAATATAACACATTCATTTTATTGAGAACTATTTACTATATCTACTAGTGTAATTTATAATGAGTCAGAATAATTGTTATCTCAATCAATAAAATTTTAGTAGTCCAAAACTTTAAGATGGGGGGGGGGTCATCAGGGCATATTTGCATGTATCTCGTATAATAAAGGTCTCTTGAATACAATTTTTGGTATTTAAACTTCCAATAATGTGATTTATTATGTAGCAGAGTATTGTTTACGCAACATGAGTAGAAGTGGCGGTTTGCTGAAAACTAAAAAATGCAAATATCTCGGTTAATATTCAAGATAGAGAAAAAACGCATATAACAATATTATTTACCAAGCAATAAGATTGGTTATATACAATTTTTCGATCCGATGCATAATAACGGAGATATCTCGAATTTTCGAAACCCCCCCCCTCTAAACCCCCCCTCCCTCTGGTCCGATTTCAGCCATTAACGAACTTGATCTGTCTTTTTACATACAAATATATATATATATATAATTTTGACCGGACCTCATTTTCGTCATCTCCTGGGTAGGATCGATGGACATTTGAAGACATTTTTCGAAAATCGCGTCATGAGTACGACCTCAATAGCTGATTTCCCTTAAGGGAAATCTGCTAAAATATAGACATACCTGCATATAATTTTCTCACTTAATAACAACCCCACGTATGATTGAAATTCAATTTGTAGATGAGATGTGAAAATCGCAGGACTCAATGAAGGCTGGAAGCGAAAAAAACCAAGGGTTGGATGTATAACATATTTCGACGCAACTGGGAAACGGAAATATTTGTGAATTTAAATTATTCCCATTCTCCCACACCCTCCCCTCTTATTTCTAGTCCATTTTGTGGGCTCTGAGAGCATTAGAGGAAAGCTATGAAAAATAGTTATACGACTTCACCGTATAACAGATTTACCATGTGCTGCTATAACACACTTTTAAACTAATCTCACCATATACTCTTTATTTCTATGCGAAAAACCGATGAGTAGAAATCCTGGTAATAAAGGCTGAAAACATAAAAAAAATTAGAATAATTCGCCTAATACTTGAGTTATGAAAAAACGCATAGGACAACAAGATTGGTTCTCTAACATTCTACGATCTAACTCATTATTAGAGGAAACACTGGGATCATTAGAGGAAAGCTTTGAAAAATAGCAACATGACTACACGACTTCTGCTTCAAATAAACAAGCAATGCTTCAATAGATATTATCCGTATTTTTACAAAGGTCAAGTGCATATCGAATGCACGTCTGTCCCTAGATTAACACAGAGAAAACCTCATTTCACCTGTGATTCTGTATAACACCCTTAGCAATGACTCGATGTAAATAATGCCTAATGTTTATCCTGGACAAAAAGCAAATTAGGAAAAATCGATGTAGTTTATTAGGAAAAGTCGAATCCGTAGGAGAGGAGGTTACTTAGAATTAAAACCTCCAAATACACATAACTAAATATTTGAGTTACTACAAACATTACAGAACTATAATTACAGTGGAAAACTTATTACAATAGCACAACCTTTAGTTCTAAACTAAACGTTGAAATACTGAGTTCTATAATGATAACATCCAAAATAGGTCCTAAATTATATATATACACTCAACCGCAAAAAAAACCGGACACTTCATTTTTGTCGTATTAAAAGCTAATTTTCAGCAATTTTCTTTATGTGGGTATTCTAGTTATTACAGAGAATTTAGAGTCTAAGTCCATTGAACTAATCCCTTCAGGATTAGTAAACAATTAGATAAAACTCAGATTAGATTTCTTTGTCGTGAAGTTGATCTATTCTAAACTGTAAGTAGATTTTCACACATTTAAACATCTTTAATTATTAACCGAGCATTTTCTTTAATTAATGTTTTATTTTTATTTCGGTCCAGAATAATGGGTCTTTCAAACTTAGATGGAAGGCCGGAGCTTACGTTACATTGCCGAAACGCTTGGGGTAGCGAAGTCTACCATTCACTGTAATAAAAATGAAGAATAATTTCTTTTTTTAAAAGTGTTAATTTATCTTTTTATTTTTTTTAATTTTGTATTTTTGTGTAAATAAACAATAAAAATTATTCACTTTTGGCAGATTTTGTTTAAATAACCTATAGATTAACCAATTATTTTAATTAAAAAGATTAATATACATATATATTAAGTATTTAACAAAATTATAAGACTAAATCTAAGTGCCCGGTTTTTTTGCGGTTGAGTATATATATATATATATATATATATTAAATGCAGTATTTGCATACCTAAATACTCTGGGCTAATGGGGTGATCCAAACGGCTACTCTCAAAAATGGGAAGTTTATTGTTTGTTTGAATGTATATATATATATATATATATATATATATATATATATATATATATATATATATATATATATATATATATATATATATATATACACGTTGTTATCTGTAAAATCAAAAATGTTATTTAAACAAAATTATATTAAAGAATGTAATGTAATCGTCGATTTACACATTTTTCTGTAATTTGAGTAATTTTTATCGTTTCAGCATTTATTTAACTCCCACTCACCCATATTAAAGTTGTATCTGTAAAGAACTCATGTCAAGTTTAATTTTCAAGTCCTGTTTACACTAGGTTCACATTACGGGTGAAATGGACAATGAAGTTTTAGATTATATGATCAGCTTGATATTCCAGGACTTCAGAAACCTTCATAGTTTACGCAAACCTGTGTGGCGGACTTTATTAATATTTCAATAAAAATATTCCTAATGCAGATGTAGTGGTTAGGCCACCCTTTAGTACTATTCCGGCTATCCACTTTCCTACAAAATACCACTACCAACAACTTCCCCGTCTCACTGTTATTAGCAAATTTCTCTTAAACGGAATAATGTAGGGAGATTATCCTTAGGACGCAATCTTCTGAAATTCCAATCCTACCTATACATACATACATATACATATATATATATATATATATATATATATATATATATATATATATGTGTGTGTGTGTGTGTGTGAGAAAAAACTATAATGAGTGAAACGTTACAGCACGTATGGGCAACCTTTGACATGTTGCGGACCAAACATTATGGGCTAATACGTTTTCGGGCCGCTTATAAAAGTAGTGCATTTTAAAGTAGTGTTCATAATTTTTAACGATAGATATCAGACATGAAATTATAACGACGATGGAATTATAATACAATTAAATAACGAAATGAAATGAAAAAAATAGTTACAACATTATAATTAAATCGTAAAATTTGGAACTATTACAAACAACGAAAGTTAAATAGCGACAACGAAATCAAGGAGCCTGAATTTGGGAAACTAATCCATCTATGTTTGGATTAATTCTAGTGATACAAAGACGGAAAGAATTTTCCAAATTATCGTCAGTCAGCCTTGTAGTACGATGTTTTGATTTATTAACTTTCATTAACGAAAAGAACTGTTCGCATTTATAAGTACTGCAGAACACACAAATCTCTCCTCATCTTCCTCATTTGGAGCAAGTAGTGTAATATTTTTGTTTAATTGGGTTTTTCAAAATGTCTCGCGGGCCGGATCAAACCTTACCGCGGGCTGGTGGTTGTCCAACTATGCGTTACAGTCTAATTTGTAAAATGATTATTCTTAAGTCTCCATTTCAGCTTAAAAATAATGTAAATAAAGAACGTTTTACCACTGAACTACATTTATGTAAGACCTTATTATCAGCTATTTGTCCATATGAAGCAAGAGGATGAATTCAGAGTTTGGCAAGAAACGAAAGTTTCAAGAGAACTGTTTCCCCGGCGTAGATTTGAGTGTAAATTACAACCGTCGGTAATGACACTTAATAACATCACTCGAGAATTACAAGGACAAAGGGGGAAGGGGAGGAGCGCTCTCACAAATTGCAGGCCAGTAAATACGGGGAAATAGACAAAAAGGAGACAGATGATAGGGGCGTGGACAGCAATTTAGGGGACAGTACCGTGAATAGGAGGCAGGAGGGATGGGCTCCATTAGTCCCCTTTTGCAGGCCGGCAACTTCAACATCGATGCGCCCGGATCGAATTAAAGTGCGAGCGGCTACACGCAAAGCTGCGATATGGTCAAGGGATGATGGTACTCCCACCCCCCTAAATTGCACGCCAGGGATGTGCATATACACCGGCACACCTCACCTAATCCATCTCTCTACATGTCCCCCGCCCTTTCTCCCACACCTACACACACCCAATTCCACACAGTGTTAATTCAAATATGTTTTAGCAGATCCCGCTTAAGGGAAATCAGCTATTGAGGTTGTATGCAATCAAACATTTCTTCAAAGGTCCATCTATATTACCTAGGATCTGACAAAAATGAGTCCCGTTAAAAAACAAAGAAGTCCGTCACGCAGGGGCTGCATAAACTAAGTAGATTTCCCAAGTGCTGATATAACACCCTTTGAACTCATCTTACCACGTACTCTATTTCTATGTGAGAAAGTCCGTCACGCAGGTACTGCGTTAACTAAGCAGATTTCCCATGAACGTTACGTATTTGCATTTAACTCAAAACGTAATAGTTCAATCAGAACAATATTTGGTATTTATGCTTCAAATAATGTTATTCATAATATAACAGATTTTTGTTAATATGACAAAAGTAGGATTGCAGGTTTACAAATAGTCGAAAACTAAAAAGTCCGTCATTCAGGGGCTGCGTAAACAAAGCAGATTTCCCAAGTGTGCCATGTATTTGCATTTATCTAAAAAAAAGTAAAACTTCAATGAGAACAATATTTGGTATTTATGTTTCAAATAATGTACTTCATAATATAACAACTTATTGTTAATATGACATGAGTAGGAGTGGGGGATTACTGAAGGTCGAAAGCTGAAAAATGCGAATATCTCCGTTAATAATGAATTGCATAAACGTACATATCAACATTTATAAAACATTACACTTGCAATAAGATTTGTTCTATACAATTTCTCGATCTGACGCATAATAACAGAGATATTAAGACTTTTCAAAATACCCCCCCCCCATTGGTCGGATTTCAGCCATTAATGATCTTGATCTTTCGTCTTGCCAAAATTGCGACTACTAGAGCGGTAACAGACAAATATATATATATATATATATATATATATATATATATATATATACGGGTATATATAGATACAATTTTGAACAGATCTCATTTTCGTCATCTCCTAGGTAGGATCGATGGACATTTGAAGAAAATTTTCAAAAATCGCGCCATAAGTAGAACCTCAATAGCTCATTTCCCTCAAGGGAAATCTGCTTAAACCGATGAGTAGAAGGGGAGCTTGAAAACATAAAGGCTGAAAAAAAAAAAAATATAATAACTCGTCTAATACTTGAGTTATAAAAAAAATTAATAGAATAACAATATTGAATTTTTGAATCCCCTCCTCCTCTAAACCCCCCATTATTGATATCCCGGTTTCAACTATTAATAACTACGAACTTTAGAGTTGCATGAAACGGCTAAATATTGATTATGCTATAATTCAAATAATAATAATAAATATCTCTTGCAAACAATATTCATTATTTATGCTTAAAATAATGTCGTTCATAATATATCAGCTTATTGTTAATATGTCAAGAGTAAGACTGGGGGTTTACTGAAAGCGTAAAACTATAAAATCCAAATACCTCGGCTAATATTCATGATACAGAAAATATGTATAGATCAACATTTATAGATCATGACATGTTCAGTAAGATTAAATCTATAACAATTTTCGACCCGACTTATAGTAACGGAGATATTTCGAATTTTTAAAATCCTTTCTCCCACTGGTCCGATTTCAGCCATTAACGAACTTGATCTCTCTTTTTACATAAAACGATTAAATATAAGGTTTGGTAGTGATCAAACAAAAATCGTGACCGCTAGAGCGATAACAGATATATATGTATAATTTTGAAAGGACCTCATTTTCGTCATCTCCTGGCTTGGACATTTGAAGACATTTTTTTAAAATCGCGTCGTAAGAGCAACCTCAATAGGTGGCTCTCTTAAGGGAAATCTGATTAAACCCTCATATTATATGTAACTACAGCATAAGTGCATCTCTTGGATGACGGACTTTATAACACCCTGGGCCGATTTAGCCTATACCATTAAACCGTGTGTGCTCTTCCCTACTTCACTGTAGCGACACCCCCAATCTCATTCATCCTTGTTACACTCTCATGAAATGCCCCATGCACCGTTATTGTGTAGCTCAATAACTTACTGTCCTTTCGCCCCCTCAGTACTTCCGCTATTTCTCTTTAAAGAGTATATGTTCATTGCTATTGTCATTTTTATTTAAATGATATACTGCAGTTACATTATCGGTATTATTCTGTGAATTATTTGGGCCAATTATATGATTATAGATACCATCATTAGGTACATTGTCTCTCTAAGGTGTGATAAGGTTCTCTCAAATTATAATAAATTAGCATGTCAATAAATCCGTGCTTAAAAAGTCCGTTACGCAGGGGCTGCGTTGACAAAGCAGATTTCCCACTTGCGTCACGTATTTGCATTTATCTCATGACGTAAAAGTTCAATGAGAATAATATTTGTTATTTAGGTTTAAAATAAAGTGCTTCATAATATAACAGCTTATTGTTGATATGGCATCAGTAGAAGTGGGGGTTTACTGAGGGCCGAAAAGTATAAAACGCAAATATCTCGGTTAATATTAAAGATAATGAAAAAAATGTACATAAAAACATTTATGGAACATTACATTTGCAATAAGACTGGTTCTATACACTTTTCGGTCCGACGCATTATAACTCCAATTTTCGAAATTCCTCCCCTCTTAACCTCCTCTCCCACTGGTTCAATTTTAGCTGTTAACGAACTTGATCTTCATTTTTACGTTTAAATGTTGAGTTTGGTATCGATCAGACAAAAATTGCGACCGTCAGAGCGTTAAGAGACATATATATATAAAATTTTGATCGGACCTTATTTTCGTCATCTCCTTGGTAGGATAGATGGACATTTGAAGAAATGTTTTGAAAACCCCTTCATGAATACAACCTCAATAGCTGATTGTTCTTAAGGATATACAATTATTTTCGCGGATGTGACATTTTGAGAGCCAATAATTTATTTCAACTGCCTTACGAGTAGACAGAAATTTTATTTACTCCTAATAACGATCTTGACATGAGTTGCACAAGATCCTAACTACTGAGACCACTGTTCAAAACAAGCTCCAGACACGCTACACGGATGATTATATTTTAAAAAACATTTTTTCTTTCAACACCTTTAAATTCAGAACTAGTGGAGCCTAATGCGAGAATAAAGATACTCCTCACATCATTAATGCTATCCGTATAGCGAAAAATAGTCCGTCACGCAGGGGCTGCGTAAACTAAGCAGATTTCCGTCGTGAAATTTAACAATAGATAAATCTATATAATGGTAACGCAATAGCACAGTTAATATCAAGTAAATAAATGCAAACGATAATAATAACCTCCAGACGGGAAGCGTTTGAAATGTAAACAATCAGGTCTGCCAACGGCGAACCAGAAAGAAAAACAATTACAGAAACATCAGAATATAACATATTAATTTTATTGAAAACTATGTACTGAAATTTTTAATGAATCAAAATAATTTTTATCTCAATCAATCAAATTTTAGTAGTCCAACAATTTAAGACGGGGGCTGGGGTCACCAGAACATATTTGCATGCATCTCGTATAATAAAGTTCTCTGGAAAACATTATTTTGTATTTAAGCTCCAAATAATGTGGTTTATTATATAACAGAGTATTGTACGTCGCACGAATAGAAGTGGGGGTTTACTGATGGCTAAAAACTGAAAAATGCAAATATCTCGGTTAATATTCAAGTTAGAGAATAAATGTATAGTACATTTAATTTGCTATAAGATTGATTCTATACACTTTTTCGATCCGAATTATAGTAACGGAAATATTTCGAATTTTTAAAATTCTCCTCCTCTATATACATATATATATATATATATATATATATATATATATATACACACATATATATATATAATTTCGAACGGACCTCATTTTCGTCATCTCCTGGATAGGATCGATGGGCATTTGAAATTTTTTTTTCGAAATCTGCTAAAATTAGATACACATACAATGGATTCCGAACTCAAATATATCATATGATTTTGATGTTTTAAAAACCATCTTTCTTTGCAAAAAGTAATGCACTAAAAACCCCAAATAGGGTAAAAAACAAAGGAGGGGAAAAAATGTATATTACCGTCCATATTTTTTGCTGTTCTTTATTTTCACCCCTATTATTGTTTGCCTAAAGCTATGGGCTGCTGAGAAAGGACTGACTGGCGGGGACTCGGCTCACTGTTAATTATAAGCTAGTTGTAGGAAGGAGGAAGGGCATTTTTTGTTTTCTCGGCTTCCCGTCTAACTCCCTCTCTCGCTCTTCAATCCCAATTTCTAATATTCTCATTCCAACTATACTGTCCACATGTCAACCGCATAACTCATCTCCTGAATTTGAAAACGTACAATACCTTTTATGAACAAGTCCGATCTGCTGACTGTGCAACCTCGGGGGAGAAGGGGGGGAGCAGAAGGTAGACTCCATTTCTTTGCAATTTGGCCTATTGTGAAGGAATACAGAAGAGAGTCATTTGGGAGAAACGCGTTGACTGAAAGGATCCCCAAAAGGCAATAAAATAAAATGATTATAAAGTGCTGCATAAAATACATATTGTAAAAGCAGTGGTGGCTCGTGTATAGGCACTGTGGAACTGCAGCACCCCCCCCCCCCAAGGTCCTCTTGATATTATCTATAACATTTAATATAATGAGCCTTTTTTCTTTAATTCTTTCTTTATACTTGTATAATATATAATCCCTAAGCTTAATGCAATAACCACCCCCCAGTTTATGAAAAAAAGATACAAAAATCTTTGTATGGAACTGTAAGCTTCACAGTTCCATCGGCGTTCCCACAGTGCCGACCCCCTGGAGCAGCATCCCCACTAATTTTAGCTACGAGCATCCACTGTGTAAAAGTGTGTACTGAAGTTTAAAATCCACTGCGAGAATCACTTTATTGAATAAAGTTATATACAGTTTGTGGGGCTGCTCAAATAATTACATTGAGATACTGAAGCACACAGAATACTGAAATCAATCCATAGGAGAATACCAATACTAAGTAAAACAATATATATTGTATCTAGACATATAAATAACTAAAATATTTTAACACTGTCAGCAACCTATATATAATTGATGGTTGTAGGCCTAAAATGCCATTGTGTTACGCTTTTCTGAAAATTATGGGCTGACTCACCAATATTTGGTGACTACATCAGAAAACCAGGTATACCAGTATTGCGATAATTTCCTGATTGTAAAACACGAACTAAGTGTCATCTACGATAAAAATTATGATTAACTTTTGACTTAGCCAAACTAGCGCATATATTTCAAAAATACTTAAAAAGACAAACTTTTGGTCAATATTGGTGAAAATAAATTGTTAGTTTATGGCAATATTTCGAGAATATGTATTTTCTCTTCTTCGGGGCTGTAAAACAGATATTGCTTTTTATATATATATATATATATATATATATATATATATTGCACATTGATTAAACTACAGTGTAACAGACGGTGTTTATGTTATTTCTGCTTGCTAAGACTAGAAATACGTAAAAACTATTGTACATTATGTATTGCACTTGTGGTTGCATGCCAAAACCTCAAGAAACTACAACAAAACTATTTATTAATATAACCTAAAAATCTCTACACAATTATATGTATATACTAGCTCAGATACCCGGCTTCGCCAGGGAATTGATTTGAGGCTGAATGGTGATGGTATTTTTTTGGCAAGGCTTTACTTAGAACACTATTCTGACATTTACCCGTCCCAGTGTTTGGAATTTATACCCGTTGTTGGTGTGGATTTGTTAATATTAAAATTATTTTTTTATGCAAGACTTCACTGTCCTCTATATTGTCATATTTCCCGTCTCCTGTGAATTATGCATAGATTTCAGTTATTAAGGACGAAATATTAACATACATTTGAATTAATTTTCCCAGGTGAGGTACCTGGTAAGTTCAAATTGGGAAGAATTGTTGAGCATATCACTATTTCTACGCAAATTACTTGCTCTACACATTGTTCCTGGAGAAATTCATAAAACAAAAGTTACTCTAAATAAAAAAGTAAACAACTTTTGTCGTGTGCACGTTTGTCGAAAAGCAAATAGACAATGAAATATCGAGAATTCTTATTTCAGGCCTCCCTTATAACCCCCACACCCGTTCTAACCTAACAATTTTAATATAGCTTATAATCATGGAAGAATTAATGCTAATAAACAACAGACAAGTGTTTGTGTAATAATTTATTTTTTGATAGGGATGATCAATTTTAAATTACCCATGCATGGCTTAGTGACTGAACAATTTATTCCAATCCAATAGTAACGGTATATACTTACATCCATGAATAAATGTTAGAAATATTTATTTCAAATATATATATATATATATATATATATATATATATATATATATATATATATAAAACAGTTCAGGTGTTGAAAAAAATCCTTAATTTAAGTGTTTCAGTCGATTAATAGCACTGTATGCCAGTAATCATGATACAAACTATAATTGGGTCTCACAAGTAAAAGCAATAGCAAATTTAAATAATGTGCAAGAGTATTTTACCGATATCTCGAGTGAAACAAATTTTCTAGCAAATAAAAACAAAATTTTGGAACAAACAACAAGTCACATATTATCCACAGGCATCAATAGTATATAGTAAATCATACAATCCCTTTTATAGAAATGTCTGTCATTATACCAGCCCCAACCCGAAGATTATTTTAATTCAAAGTGAATATGAAGAAAGTAAGATTTGTAAGTCAACTTAGAATTTCAAATAACGACTACTTGAAGCTGTACCACAATAAAAAAAATGAAAGTAATTAAATCCGGAGAAATTTGTGAATGCTGCCAGGAATTTATATCAGACGGATTAAAACATTTATTATGGCAATGCTCGGAATACAGCTATTATAGAGAGCAATACTTGAAGAAGTTTATAGCCACAAGTGACGAGTTAATGTCACTGGAAAATATTCTACACATTGAGGACATTTATAAATTGAACATGATTTACTCATTCCTGTCAGCAGTATGCAACTTGGAAGCGACATAGTTTACACCATTATCTTGAAAATTAAACACTATAATTTTGAAATGTGACCAGCGAAGTCAATTAACGCGTCACAGTAAACAAATAAACAAAAGTAAATACGTACATGTTGAATAGTACTAATCAGATTAAATTATAAAGAATTTTAGAAGTTTAAGAACCTTAAAACATTTAATAAAAAAAAAATGTAAAATGTATTATTTTATTGTATATAGTAGGTTAATATTATGTCACTAGTTCTTATATATATATATAAATATATATATATTTTTTCTTTTTGTATATTACTAGTAAGATTACTAACATTAAATGAGCCAGACTAAGGCTAAAATATGTACATATTAGCCAATAAAATCTATCTATATATATATACACACACACACACACACACACACACACACACACACACACACACACACACACACACAAAGACACTCATATATATATATATGTGTGTGTGTGTGTGTGTGTGTGTGTGTGTATTTACATACAATTGCCTTTGGAATGTTCAAAATGTAAATAAGAAGATAGATAAATAAGAAAGGACGTTGAACCGAATCTGAACAGGAATACAGAAGGGTGTCTAGAGAGAAAGTGAGATAAATATAGCTGTATAGGAAGACAAATAGACGAGAGAAAGAGAGCGAGATGAAGGGGGGACATAAAAAGAAGAAATATATGATTAAAAGAGAGAGGTCACGAATGAGTGCGCGAGATGAAGCCGACAAGATAAAGGATGAAAGAGAAGAGGAAATAAGAGGATTATTTATCTGCGTAAGCAGTTAGTGGATCTTGAATACAGATATATTACATTACAACTTAATCCGCTTAGAAATTTCCTGTTTTAGGGGTTCCCTATCAGAGCGATCCAGTTACAACATTTTAACAGTGAAGGCCGCGCTCGTTCATCATTTTAGGATGTTTCCCCAGTCTATTAGATCTAATTGAAAATATTTATTAATTCTCCTTAGACCTCGGCGTGTTGTTATTTTAGCAGATTTCCATGTGGAAATCAGTTATTGAGGTTCCACAGATGTTCTTCAAATGTTCATCGATCCTACCGACGAGATGTGGAAATGTGGTCCATTCAAATATATGTATAAATTTTAGGTTGATTAATTGATGGCTAAAGAAATGAACATACCCACTTCAGAAAGAATAAAATATATGTAGATAATATTTGTCGGTTTACGCTCTACTGCTCTCAATGTTTCTTTGATCGTCATCAAAATCGATATTTTTACGTTTTATGTAAAATCAATGATCATGTTCCTTAACTGCTAAAAACATTTTGGGCTCGGTACTCTTATGATATTTAATTCAATGGGAGATTTTACAATAATGCATTTCCCAATAGGCGGGGGAATATATTAACTTTGCCTTTGCATATACAAACTCTCTTGTTATTTTAAAAATCACGTTTTGGTAATTTTGAGTAGTATATTAACTAAAAGCATATAACCTTCTTATATTATGGCTCCCACACGTGGAAGTTAAGTCAAGTTGTCTATATGCAATACATAATGAGGTACGAATTCTGTGAAAGTATTCTGATGAAAATAAATTCTTTATCACTAATAAATACCCACAAAAGAAACAGAGGAATTTAGGAAAGAAAATTCGACCCGATAACAATTAGTTATAAAGTAATCTAATATTATAGCAAAGTCTGTCACGCAGGGTCTGCGTGCACTAAGCAAATAACACACTGAGGTTTTATCTAGTATCTATATCTCCCTTAGGAAGGCCCAAATTCTGTGTAATTTCCAAAAAAACTCTGTCACGCAGGAGCAGTGAAAATTAAGCAGATTTCGGAAGTGAAGGTTTACAATAGACTAAATCTAAAAACTGGTAGCACTTAACACCACCATGCGTATTAAGTGAATAAATACAAAGGATAATGAGAAATTATTCAGTCAATTTACAAAACCTCCCAACCGAAAGCGACTGAATTATAAACAAACAGGTCAGCCAACCTCAGCAACATATTTGCGTGTCTCGTATAATAAGGTCACTTGAAAACAATAACTGTTATTTAAGCTTCGAATAATGTGTTTTATTAATTAAGAGAGTATTGTTCTTGGAACGTGAGCAGGAGTGGGGGTTTTCTGAAGGCTGAAAACTGAAATATACAAATACCTCGCTTAATATTCAAGGTTGAGAATAAATGTATATAACAATATTTAAAGTATATATATGTATATATATATATATACATATATATATATATATATATATATATATGTTAACGCTCTAGCGATTGCAATTTTTGTTTGATCGTTGCCAAACTTTATTTAATATTTTTATGTAAAAAGAAAGATCAAGTTCGTTAATGCCCCATATCGAACCATTGGGGGGAGGGGTTAGAGGGGAGGAATTTTGAAAATTCGAAATATCTCCGTTATATTACGTCGGATCGAAAAAGTGTGTATAACCAATCTTATTGAAAATGCAATGATCTAGAAAAGTTGTAATGTACATTTTTTCGCTGATCTTGATTATTAACCGAGATATTTACATTTTTTTTTTAGTTTTCGGCTTGCAGTAAACCCCTACTTCTACTCATTTCATATTAAGCATAAACTGTAATATTATAAAGTACATTATTTGAAGCCTAAATACCAAATATTGTTCTCATTGCACTTTTACTTTTTGAGGTAAATGCAAATACGTGACGCACGTGGGAAATATGCTTAGTTAACGCAGCTCCTGCGTGACGAACTTTTCATGATATAGAGGCAATTGTAAGAAATAATTGATTACCAAAAACTCTCTCCAATAAAAATGTAAAACACACTGAAATTTTAAAAAAAATATCACTTGGATATCATTTGAAATTTATTTATGTATTTTTTTACCATCCTTGTTAATACGTTTCTCTATAAATAACACTGAGCTCTTTCATTAGAGAAATAGATACCAACATTCATGAATCATGTTAATTTTATAAATAACGGTGTTTTTATTTTGTTTCAGGTATGTATAATGAAGTGAAGAAAAATGTGTGAACATATGCGAATTGGGTAATATTTTATATTAATTATTAAACGCAAGTAGTTTATTCAAATCAATTCATATAGAGGTTCAATTCTTTTATTCAAGAATAGCGTAAAGTATACATTACAGTTTAAGAAATTCATTTTATTATACTGATCAAAAACATCTTAAACGTTAAATTAATAAGCATGTTGAAGCATCTGTATAAATAATTTCAACTGCACAAATTACGCTATTTGACCTATAAAAAAAAATAGCCTCATATTCATCTCAGGCTAAATATTCCATTTCTAAGTTTTATTATTTCTTTTACACTTGAGATATATTCGAATTCACCAGAGCTTGTACATGGGTCTCCGGCTATCTTGAGCTTTGAGCCTCCGAAAACACTAAACAAAAAGTTGTTTGGGGGGAGGCAGATATTTTAATTATCAGCAGAAGATATTGAAATTAGTTTTCACAGGAATTCAAAGCTCAGTGGATATAGACGAGAGATCTAGGTTTGAGTCCCGGTAGATTCAAATCAATCAAATAATTGTTTTCTCTAGCGTAAAAATATTAAGAATTATACTTAATGTGATATTCAGGTCAATTTTGTTCATTAAAGCATCAATATATAATATATATTTCAATGTTAATAGAATTGTGTACCTTTTAGCTGTGCATATATATTTTAGTTTTAATTTCATTTGAGCAATTAATTATAATCAATCATTTCGTATTGATGATTTTTTAAAGCGTCTTAATTGGTTTCTTTGGTCTATCTTATCATGAAAAATTTTCATAAATTTTGCTAAGATGATTAAGTGAAATAAAGACCGTTAAGAATCATTTATGTTTCAAAATGAGTGGAGAGGTCAATCATTTTTGAATGGTTGCGATTTACAACTGTGTCTCTAGCATATTTACATTGCTTATTCACCATTTTAAAAAGATTCATAACTGTCCCCTTAAATATAACAAACCCACTAGTAAAAATAGAATTACTAAAACTAATACTATCTATTAAACTATACAGAAAAAATATATATTCATCAGTGTCCACCCACCATTTGGTCCGAATAGTGATTTTTTAGCTCTTAGCTTGACAGAGAAGTTTCAAAGAAAAAGAACAATGTAAAGTATTTTACATCTTTTATGTATTAAATATCCTTTAAACATTGTCCTAACAATATTTGTACCGTTATTACGTCATTAGAGCATATGTGAAGAAATGGAAAACTTTTTCAAGAAAAATGAAGGGCATTCTCAAAATGTAGTCAACTCGGGTAGAAAGATGTTAAAAACTCCTTGTTTTATGAAGTCAGTTCAAAATAAAAAATTAAATGTTCTGTAATTTCATGGTTACAGTTCGTATGCAACGTCCTGATCTTGATGGCCCTTTTCTAATAATGAAATAGAATAAGAAAGTAGATGTATACATTTTTACAACATTGGCGACGATATAAATATTGTTAATGAAAATCTTTAGTAAAGTGTATATTCATAAATATTTTTTTTAAAAGTTTAGTTGTTGCAGACAATCAGTCTTGCTGATATGGAGAGCACACTAACTAATGATGATTTAGACCAGGTATGGGCAACCTTAGACATGTTGTGGGCCAAACGTTAGTGTGTAAATATGTACGCAGGCCGCTTTTAAAAGTAGTGTTCATAATTTTTAACGATAGATATCAGACATGAAATTATACGACAATGTAATCGTATAATAATACGATTTATAAAATATCAAAATGAAATGAAAAAATAGATACATCATTATAATTTAATCCTAAAATTTGGAATTATTAAAAACAACGAAGTTTAAAAAGGGGAAATCAATGAGACACTTGAGCATGAATTTGGGAAACTAATCCATTGATGTTTGGATTAATTCCACTGATTCAGACGAAAAGAATTTTCCAAATTATCGTCAGTCAGCCTTGTACGATGTTTTGATTTATTAACTTTCATCATTGAAAAGAACTGTTCGCATTTATAAGTACTGCCAAACGCACAAATCTCTCCTCATATTCCTCATTTGGAGTAAGTAGTGTAATATTTTTGTTTGATTGGATTTTTCAAAATGTTTCCCGGACCGGATCAAACCTTACCGCGGCCCGGCTGTTACACACATATGATTTAGACTCTAATATTTTAATTAATATTAATAATATTCATAAGGCGATGTTTTAATACATTTCTTACTTGTTAAAAAAGAAAGGGACAATTTAAAATGTTTTCAATATCTGAAACTTTTTAAGCTCAATAATTAGGACCAATAGAAATAAGAATAGCTATGGGATAAATGTATTTTTAAAACTTTTTTTTTTTAAAAAATTGTTTTTTTAGAATCTCTCTGAAGTTATATTGTAGGTTTAAGTCGGTTCAGGTGCAATTATAAAGGGAAGAAGAGTGATACATACCAGAAAAACTAGTACGCCTGTTATAAGGGGTAAAGAAAAAAGCATTTTACAGTTGGAATCGAAACCGGCATTACTAGTTCACATATGTGATCATAACTCATGAATATTATGCTCATCTTCTTTACAGTCACTTTATCATTTACCCTTCTCTTCTTGTTTTCAAAGCAAACCAATAAATCATGTCTGAAATTAGGCTAACCTCTGTGATTTATGTTTTAAATATTCCTATCAATATTAGCATTGATATGTAAAATCAAAATAACAAAAAAAAAAAAAAAAAATCCATTCTGAGTGGAAATTTGGTCATTATTCATTTCTAACAACTTCTTCTATTTCGAAAGAACATTTGTCCCTTGTTTGCATTTAGATGGGTATGGGACGGTTTAATGGGCGTGTGTTAACAAATAGAAAGGACCTTAGCCATTAAAATCAAATGAGAAAAAAATATAGTTTCATCTCCTTCCCCCTAAATTAAGCCAACCTTTCAAAATAATAATGGTGTTCAACCTCATAGATAGATTCGGTTTCTTCGGCCACTTTGCGTGCCTCTTAACTGGTTTATGTCATATTAGGTTCATTTCCTTTAAAAAAGTCAAACAATTCTTAGCTAAAACGACTATAGAAGAATGTTTTAAACGAGAAGTTTTTGAAAATTGATCTCTATACTGTTCAAAATAATATGGGGAATAAATCAGCCAGGCGATTGTATTTTGCTCTTTAATTAAGTTATATTGACTAATGTTTATGTATATGTTGTAACGTTCTTGTAAAAGCTAGATCAAATATTAACTGATCTTATCCACCTGATGCACAAAATATATTTGGAAAAACCAACTACTTTATACTAAGCGTTAGCAGCCAAATATGCATACATACATATATATATATATATATATATATATATATATATATATATATATATATATACATATATAATTTTGAACGTACCTCATTTTCGTCATCTTCAGGGTTGGGTCGATGGACATTTGACGAAATTTTTCAAAAATCGCGTCGTGAGTACGACCTCAATAGCTGATTTCCCTTAAGGGAAATCTACTAATAACTCAATTAGGCAAATATCAGAGTGACACGTGAACTTCCAATAGCTAAGATAATAAAATCTCGCCTTAATGTGGTCCCATCAAGAGCTTCCAACTCAATGACAGACAAAGGCAACAGTAAGTTTATTGCCGTAAGAAAAAGACAAACATTTTAACTGCTGCCTTTTTGCCCGCGTTGACTGCATTGTTAAAACCGGTTCAATTGTTTGTGTACGGGTTCCACCCTGACAAATTGACCACATAATGAATGATTTCTTATGTCGCATACCATACCGTAGGTAATGCTATGAAATAAAGAACTATATAAAAGAATTCTAAATACAAGATGCCGTTTAATTTTTTTTTTGTTTATTTTTTATTATCCACTTAGAATTTGACACTCTTCATGTCATTTTCACGACTTTGAAAGTAATTTTCTTGGAATCAATTGTATCAAATAATGATTTATTCAGAATAAAAATGCATTATAGAATACAACAAAAGTTACTGCATCCTACGAAATCATAGGAAAGAAAAGGTATGACGATTTAAAAGCTCTATTTTGGTCGTTTTTTTAAAAAGCATACATGAAGTTAACCATAAGACTTACCACTAAAAACAACCATATAACCTCCCCCTCCCACTCAATTCCAAATGTTATTTATTTTTAATGTTTCACCTTACGTACGCAAATGACTATCCTGTTACCAATTTATAAGTAGTCATCTTAGATTAATAAGATATAAAATTTACAAAATCATATTAAATTTAGCTATTTATTCAATCTTTCAATGTATTAATTTTTACTCAGTTTCTAGATTTTATGTATATTAGACTTTACACTGATAGTCCTTACTATTTTGAAATCATGACTACGATTTTATACCTATAATTTTAGAAAAATTGTACGTACCCCTTGAAAAGGTTTGGATGGAAATACTCAAAATCACTATGGGCAAAGGAAGAATTAAAAAAAATAAAAAATGTTGAAAGGAGGTATTAAATTTAAGGTCCAAGCTGGATATCCTATTATAGATGCTCTCCAAAGCGTTTATGATGATTTGAAGACTTGTTGTTTAGTCAGCATAATTACCAGTAAATGAACTTTTTAAATAAATAGTCACTAATAAGAAACTGTCTTTACAAATGCATGATTTGGTCTAACAAGACGCCACCTTCCTGCCAAAGTTCAAGAAAATCAGTCTCAACGTTCTAACCTAATGATAAAACCGACAGACAGACATGCATGCGAAATCTAGTGGTCGAGTAAAAACAGGACCTCACATCGTTAGTTCACTAATTTTGTTGGAATAACCAGTATTGTATTTTAACAGCATTGACCTGCTTTACATTCAGTATTCATATAAAAAGGGACATCAAATATATTTGGGTGTCACAAGTAAAATTGATAGCAGGTAATGATTATGTTGAAGAAAAATTGTTCGAATCTTTAGCTTCAAACTTTGCTAGCCAACCAGAATACAATCATTGAAACAATTATAAACCATCTGGATTCCGTTGGCGTTGATAGAGTTACAGCCGAATCTATAGAAGTATTTGTAATTTTAACAACTCTCTCCCTGACAATTACTTAACGTTTCACACAATCAAATTAAAACTTATCAGTCAAATAAAGATTTCGTCTTGTGAATATTTAAAATTAACCTATAAAAACATGACTCACATTATAAAAACTAGAGAGGCATGTAAATCGCGCCAAAAATATATGTATCTACATTTGAATCATATTATATTGCTCTGCTTTTACATCGCACAGGGTAAAATTCATTGAAAAATATATAGTGCCTCAAAGAGAATTGGTAAACATTTTGGATTACAGCTGTGTAAATAAAGTTAATAATGTTTTCTGTTTCTTATCAAAGTTATTATTTTTATGGGGTGTTTTAAAAACAACAATCGGCACATTATTTATTATATACAATAATACTTATTATTATTATTCTGTTTGTTATAAATCTTAGAGAAGAATTATGTTAATTTGATATATCAGAAAACTGATCTTTATTTAGACATTAAAAAAAAATTATTTAATCTACATTTACATTACATTATGAATTATGGAATTAAGTATTATAATAAATTAGATTAATATTTATATTATATTACATACCAATGTATATGCTGTTGATCCTCAGCTCCCTACCACGTACAACAAAAGCAATGAAAAGAGCTAAAGCACTGAAGTTCCAAGGCTTATACTCTGTTCGTCGAAATTTGCTTAATTTTTGCAGCCACTGAAGGACGAATTTTTGCTCACTTTACTGGTTATAAGGAAACTCCATTTATTCCATTCTGAGGTATTAAGTTTACGGAAAATCCGAATGAAAAACAGGAAATAACGTGCCATATAGAAAAATTAGTTGGTTTTACAACAATAATAGCTTTCATTCATTTATGAACCATTTTACAAAGTAAGGCAACCGTTAATTGTCGTAATAAAGGGATTAAGCTCAATCTTCCTACTTATTATAGAGAACGTTACATAATAGCGGTAGTCAGAATTAAGCTTATTTTCCAATTTGTAACAGTATTCAACAGATAAATAGGTTCATTAGAGCTCTATTGATCTAATGTACAATGACGTATTCAATCAAGAGCATTGATTATTAGAGTCCTTTCTCTACAAACTGCCTCACCACTCAATGTGTTTTTCCTCCTTTTTTTAAGCCGATGAGTGTTGTCTGTAATTGGTTGTGACCATTTCTTCTTGGTGTCAAAATATTTTTCTTTTCAAACGCCTTCGCTGGAAAAAAATGTTATTCTTCCCAATGGAATTATCTGTGGAGATATAATTACTATAAAACACTTGCATCTTTGGCTATGCAATATTCAATTCAAATATTATTTTATTAGCTGCAAGGATTTAGTTTTTGTTTTATTTATTTATATACGAGCACCCGCAACTAGGTGATTTGGCTGAAAATTTAAAAATATAAAATAAAAACATAATTATACAAAAATAGCATAAAACTGAACAAACAAACAAAAATTAAGCACAATATATAAACACTAAATACAAGTAATAATAACAACAAATTAACATTAGACTAGTATCAAAGACAACAATTTAAAATGGTCTTAATAGTCAAGAATCTATTAATAAGGGTTTTGCAGGGGACCAAATCCTACATTAGGAAGTCAGTCCTTCATTGAGTTTAGGAATTTATGTGCTTGTTAAATATGAGAAAATCAGTCATGTAATGTAGTGTGTTGTTTCCGACAGTATATGATAAGGACTATTGTAAAATCGGCCAGTAGATGTCGTCATTACATAAGGAATCCCATATGAACTTTTTTTACCACTCCATAATTATAGAAAGTATTCTGTCATCCAAACCATGTATGAATAAAATTTCTTTTCCCTTGATGTGGTACAAAGCCCATGGGTGACAGCTGTTTTAGGTACGTCATAACCACCATTAAAAATACTCTTTTGTAAGTCTCGATTGTAAACTGTATATTCATATTGGTACATGGCGTCTCCGGTAAATACATCATATATTATCGTACCAGAGTTAATAAATACCAGAAATAACTGGGTGCTCCTCCCATGCGTTCATCCTTTTAAATGATTTATTTATGATTATTAACCAAATTCACATTCCTGAGAATAACATTACATTG
Organism: Riptortus pedestris; assembly: GCA_019009955.1. Classification (NCBI taxonomy): domain Eukaryota; kingdom Metazoa; phylum Arthropoda; class Insecta; order Hemiptera; family Alydidae; genus Riptortus; species Riptortus pedestris. The sequence continues at coordinate 84,871,162 of CM032233.1, forward strand.
CTAAAAGTGTAAGCATCAATTATCATGTAAACATGGACTAATATGGGTCCGGCCGAGAAGCAGAAGAGCTGATACGACAAAGTAACCCCCACCCCACACCTCCTTATGCCCAGTGGTGCAAACTCGTTTAGGATCTCTTGTAATACATTAAATTATATTAACAAATCTGATTACATTATCTTTACTATACTTAAAATGTTTGTTCAAATAATTTTGACGTTTTAATTAAATAAGCATTAAATACACTTAAGGACTAGCTGGCGTTTGACATGAATTAATGTTTGGGTGAAGAGAAGGGGGGGACAGTATACTTGGTGCAATCTGTTACTAACGTTAAAAAATAACAAAGATTTGGATTATTAAAGATAAAATTTTAACATGGATTTTTTCCATGGCGACGAGGGAGTTTCATTAAGTAACAAACTAACAGGCCTTCCTTCTTTTCACAAAAGATATAATTCCGAAAGTGTCAGAGCTCTTTCAGAGCAAAAGCTCCATCATCAGTGCCAATTAAAGTAGGCTGGTCTCGTCTAATGTTGGCCTCGGACTCCTTAGCCCTTACTCGAGACTAGCCGACTATGAAATAAACTGTCTGTGAAAGGAAGGCCTGCCTGTTGGTTTGTTTCCTGCCACCTACCTTTCACCGTCCAGCACTTTTTGAATGATGGCGGTTCATTACTTACTTACCCCTCTGGGGCCGCTAGCATACCCGTATCGCTTACCGCAGTAGCAAAACCTTTCTACAAAGCTGTCCTCAGCATACTCCTGTATCTCCTGCCGAAGTATATTAACATTTCACAGTAGTATTGTTGGAAGTGAGGAATATTGAGTACTTGGAAAGAAGAAAACGTCTAAATCTTCACAAGTTTTTTTTTTTGTTTTTTTTATTCTTTTTTTTTTTTTTTTTTTTTTAATTTCAGCGCTAAGACTTTTGTCTCCATCTTCAGCGCTACTTGCATGCACTCATTGGGGGAGAGAGAGAGAGACAGTGAGCAGTCACATGTAGTCACTTGCTCTCTTTCCCGAAGCTCTGAAGATGGAGACAATAGTCTTTGTCGCTTAGTGCTGAAAAAAAACTTGTGAAGAATTGGACGTTTTCTTCTCTCTATTAACCTTAATCCCATTAACCTTTAACCTCCAGGATAATAATACATATAATCAGATTTCCCTTAAGGGAAAACAGCACGAACATTTTTCTCAAATGTCCACCGACCTTCCTATCTGCCTGTACCAAACTCGATATAAAATGGAGGACTTTAAAGGGAAGAAAATTAAAAATATCCTCGGCAATAAGAGTCAATTCGAAAATCGGTTCATAACTAATCGTTTTGCAAATTCGACTTTCTATAAATGTTCTATACACTTCGTCTCTATCTTGAATATTAACAGAGATTTTTGTAGTTTGTAATTTTCATACAAGTTATAAATAAGCCAATATTGAAGATGTATTATTCCTTGCTTAAATACCAAATGTTGTTTTCAACAGATCTTTCCTAATTGATATGCACGCAAATACACTGTGTGATGATGTTATCAATTAAGATTTTATTTCTTGATTTGAAAATGTTAATTTGATCTATACCATGCTCTATATTTAACCATTTCATTCAACACTAAAGATCGTATTCGTTAATGGACGAAGTCGGAACATGAATAGCGGGGGTTTAGAGTGTAGGGGGTTCGAAAATTTGGGGCTCTGGTTGGCCGTGTGGGTTAAGGTATTGGTCTTAATCTCATATGGTAAACCTAGAGTGGCGGGTTCGACTCCCGCCCTGGGCAGTAGAAATTTAATGGTGACGGACTCATTACATAAATTTCTTAGTCCCACCCTGACAAGAAAAGGGTGGTTCCCTGTAGATAACCCGTCCCAATTAGCCAAAGTAGCATAAAGTGGACGTAAATAAATAAAATTAAATCTACATACCGGTAACACCGTGAAAATTACAAACAGTACTGAGAAATATTTCAGTCAATTTTAATAACCTACTAATGGAAAGCATCTGAATTGTAAATAAACAGGTCTAGCAACTTCTCAGAGCTGAACAGATAGGTAGAAATATTCTTACCGGAAAGAAAAACAATTACTGAAATATATCTGAATATAACATATTAATTTTACTGAAAACTATTTACTATATCTAGTACTATAATTTATAATGAATAAGAATAATTTGTATCTCAATCACTCAAATTTTAGTAATTCAAGAACTATGGTAGTGGGTCAACTGAACAAAGTTGCATGTATCTCGTATAATAAAAGTCCCTTGAAAGCAATATTTGGTATTTAAGCTTCGAATAAAGTGGTTTATTATATAGCAGGGTATTCTTTATATGGCATGAGTAGAAGTGGGGGTTTACTGAAGCTGAAAACGGAAAAAATGCAAATATCTCGGTTAATATTTAAGATAGAGAGTAAATGTATATAACAATATTTATAGTACATTTAATTTGCAATAAAATTGGTTCTATACAATTTTTCGATCCGACATATAGTAACGGAGATATTTCGAACATTCGAAAATCCCTCCCTAAACCTAAAACCCCTCCCATTGGTCCAAATTCAGCCTTTAATGAACTTGATCTTTCTTTTTGCGTAAAACGATTAAATATCGAGTTTAGTAACGATCAAAGAAAAATTGCGAAAGCTAGAGCGTTAACAAACACACACACACACACACACATATATATATATATATATATATATATATATATATATATACCCACATATATATATATATATATATATATATGTGTGTGTGTGTGTGTTTGTTAACGCTCTAGCTTTCGCAATTTTTCTTTGATCGTTACTAAACTCGATATTTAATCGTTTTACGCAAAAAGAAAGATCAAGTTCATTAAAGGCTGAATTTGGACCAATGGGAGGGGTTTTAGGTTTAGGGAGGGATTTTCGAATGTTCGAAATATCTCCGTTACTATATGTCGGATCGAAAAATTGTATAGAACCAATTTTATTGCAAATTAAATGTACTATAAATATTGTTATATACATTTACTCTCTATCTTAAATATTAACCGAGATATTTGCATTTTTTCCGTTTTCAGCTTCAGTAAACCCCCACTTCTACTCATGCCATATAAAGAATACCCTGCTATATAATAAACCACTTTATTCGAAGCTTAAATACCAAATATTGCTTTCAAGGGACTTTTATTATACGAGATACATGCAACTTTGTTCAGTTGACCCACTACCATAGTTCTTGAATTACTAAAATTTGAGTGATTGAGATACAAATTATTCTGATTCATTATAAATTAATGTACTACATACAGTAAATAGTTTTCAGTAAAACTAATATGTTATATTCAGATATATTTCAGTAATTGTTTTTCTTTCCGGTAAGAATATTTCTACCTATCTGTTCAGCTCTGAGAAGTTGCTAGACCTGTTTATTTACAATTCAGATGCTTTCCATTAGTAGGTTATTAAAATTGACTGAAATATTTCTCAGTACTGTTTGTAATTTTCACGGTGTTACCGGTATGTAGATTTAATTTTATTTATTTACGTCCACTTTATGCTACTTTGGCTAATTGGGACGGGTTATCTACAGGGAACCACCCTTTTCTTGTCAGGGTGGGACTAAGAAATTTATGTAATGAGTCCGTCACCATTAAATTTCTACTGCCCAGGGCGGGAGTCGAACCCGCCACTCTAGGTTTACCATATGAGATTAAGACCAATACCTTAACCCACACGGCCAACCAGAGCCCCAAATTTTCGAACCCCCTACACTCTAAACCCCCGCTATTCATGTTCCGACTTCGTCCATTAACGAATACGATCTTTAGTGTTGAATGAAATGGTTAAATATAGAGCATGGTATAGATCAAATTAACATTTTCAAATCAAGAAATAAAATCTTAATTGATAACATCATCACACAGTGTATTTGCGTGCATATCAATTAGGAAAGATCTGTTGAAAACAACATTTGGTATTTAAGCAAGGAATAATACATCTTCAATATTGGCTTATTTATAACTTGTCTGAAAATTACAAACTACAAAAATCTCTGTTAATATTCAAGATAGAGACGAAGTGTATAGAACAACATTTATAGAAAGTCAAATTTGCAAAACGATTAGTTATGAACCGATTTTCGAATTGACTCTTATTGCCGAGGATATTTTTAATTTTCTTCCCTTTAAAGTCCTCCATTTTATATCGAGTTTGGTACAGGCAGATAGGAAGGTCGGTGGACATTTGAGAAAAATGTTCGTGCTGTTTTCCCTTAAGGGAAATCTGATTATATGTATTATTATCCTGGAGGTTAAAGGTTAATGGGATTAAGGTTAATAGAGAGAAGAAAACGTCCAATTCTTCACAAGTTTTTTTATTTCAGCACTAAGCGACAAAGACTATTGTCTCCATCTTCAGAGCTTCGGGAAAGAGAGCAAGTGACTACATGTGACTGCTCACTGTCTCTCTCTCTCCCCCAATGAGTGCATGCAAGTAGCGCTGAAGATGGAGACAAAAGTCTTACGCTGAAATAAAAAAAACAAAAAAAAAAACTTGTGAAGATTTAGACGTTTTCTTCTTTCCAAGTACTCAATATTCCTCACTTCCAACAATACTACTGTGAAATGTTAATATACTTCGGCAGGAGATACAGGAGTATGCTGAGGACAGCTTTGTAGAAAGGTTTTGCTACTGCGGTAAGCGATACGGGTATGCTAGCGGCCCCAGAGGGGTAAGTAAGTAATGAACCGCCATCATTCAAAAAGTGCTGGACGGTGAAAGGTAGGTGTCAGGAAACAAACCAGCAGGCAGGCCTTCCTTTCACAGACAGTTTATTTCATAGTCGGCTAGTCTCGAGTAAGGGCTAAGGAGTCCGAGGCCAACATTAGACGAAACCAGCCTACTTTAATTGGCACTGATGATGGAGCTTTTGTTCTGAAAGAGCTCTGACACTTACGGAATTATATCTTTTGTGAAAAGAAGGAAGACCTGTTAGTTTGTTACTTAATGAAACTCCCTCGTCGCCATGGAAAAAGTCCATGTTAAATATATATGTGTGTATATATATACATGTGTATATATAATTATGAACGGCATTCATTTTCGATGGACATTTGAAGAAAATTTCATGAGGGCGACCTCAATAGTTCATTTCTCCAAGGGAAATCTGCTAATATGTAAGTCATGAATGTAGTGGGAGCAGAAAGTCGCGCGTACTAGAGTCAAATCTAATCCAGGATCCCTGGGAAACCTAGTGCTAATCCCCTACTAGATTCAGCTCTCATTCCCATTCCCATCATCACTCTTACAGCCACCTACCTACACTTCCACTCATCTCCTCTCCGGCTCCTATCATACCTTTATCCACCGACAATTGCTCAATCTTAAGGATATCTTACTTGACTACCGCTGTAGATAATCTGTCTAGCTTTGGACTCGCAGTAAATCATTCCTGATTTATGTCTAGGATCCGGATATGTCTTGCAAATTTTATAGTTTTGAACGGACCACATTTTCGTCATCTCCTGGGTAGAATCGATGGACATTTGAGGATTTTTTTTCGATAATCGTGTCATGTGTACGACCTCGATAGCTTATTTCCGTTGTGTAAACTAAGCAGGTTGTCATCTCACCATATATATATTCTCTATTTCTACCTCAAAATCAAATAAGTATTAGTGGGAGCTTACTCAAGGCTGAAAACAAAAATGCAAATATCTCAGTAAATATTCAGGATAGAAACAAAATCTGCATAACAACGTTTATATGACATTAAATTTACAATAAGATTGGTTTTATAATAGTTTTAGATCCAATTTATAATAAAGAAGACAATTTAAATTTTAAAAATTCCTCTTTCTAAACCCACCTCTCACTGGTCCGATTTCAGCCGTTAAGGAACTTGATCCATCATTAGCTTTTTAGCAAAAAAAAAGCGACACCTAGAGCTTTAACATATATATATATATATATATATATATATATATATATATATATATATATATATACACACACATACACACACACACACACACACACTCACACACAGATAGATAGTTTTGAATAGATCTTATTTTCCTTCGATATCTGACGTCTGTATCAATGTACATTTTTCGAAATACACGTCATGAGTGCGACCTTAATAGCAGATTTCGCTTAGGGGAAATCTGCTAATATCAACAAAAGAAACAATAGAAATATTCTATTGTAAAGAGTTTTTAGTTAGTAGAGGTCAAGAGTAGAATATCAATATATTATTAATATAAATAGTAGTGTTTTAAATTAATTGATGTCATGAACCTCAAAGGTGCAATTTTAAATGCGATGTAAACCCTCGGGTCAATAATAAATCTCGTATTGAAACCTTTTAAAAAGGTATTTCGAAACGAGAAGCCTCCCCCCCCCTCCCCCTTATTAACAATTTTTTTAATCTTTTCCAACGGTAACCAGTAACTGCATTTTCGAATTACGAATAATTATATACATTTGACCAGTTGAAATAATTAATGACCACTAAGCGTAAGTGCGTTTAGGTTTCAGTGAAGTAGGAAACTGAAGAGAACTGGTGAGTATGGCCTAGTTGTATATCGAGTTGGCGTTTGAGTGGATGTAAAATAAATAACTGGAGCAGGCTGTGGGCTTGGGCGAAGGTTACTTCCCTCGGCCATGGATAAGCTATTACAGTATAAAATACGCGCCTTACATACATAAAAGGTTCCGAGTTTTATACCATCTGTAATCATCGTAAATATTTACTAACGTGCCTCTAAATAAATAGCCATAATTTAATTGATATTAGCGTACCAGTGAGACCTACTTTCGACTTTCTTACCATATTATCGTCAAGTGAAAAGAAAGCCCGCCATGCAGGGGTTGCGTAAACTAAACAGATTTCCCACGTGCTGATATCACACACTTGTGATCTCATCTCACGACGTATTTTCTATTTATATCGAATAAAAAACTGATGAGTAGAAGTGAGGGTTACTGAAGGCAGAAAACAAGAAAGTACGAATAATCGCTTAATACTTTAATTACCACAAAATGTATAGAGTAAAAATTGTTTAAAATCAAAAGTTGAACAAGATTTTCCTGAAACATTTTATGATCCAACTCATAATAACGGAGTCATTTTGAATTTTCTAATTCTCCCCCTCTAAACCACCACTATTCCAGGTCCGATTTCAGCCAATAACAAATATGTTCTTTTGCAACGGCTAAATATCCAGTATGGTATAGATCAAATAAACATTTTCGAGAAAATAACGAAAAATCTTAATGGATGATGACATCACCATATTTCCATGTGTCTTTCAAAGTAATAGTCCAGTGAAAACAATATTTTGTATTTAACCTTGGAATGAAGTGGTTCATGTTATAACAGCTTATTGTTAATATGCCATGAGTTGGAGTAAATATTCAATATAGAGAATAAATGTATTTACAATATTTATAGTACATTTAACTTGTAATGAGATTGGTACTATAGAAATTTTCGATCCGACGTATAATAACGTAGATATTTCGAATTTTCAAAATTCCCTCCTCCCACTGTTCCGATTTTAGCTCTTAACGAACTTGATCTTTGTCATTAAGTTAAACGTTTATATATCGAGTTTCGTAACGATCAGACAAAAATTGCGACCGCTAGAGCGTTAACAGACATACATATATATATATATATATATATATATATATATAGAGAGAGAGAGAGAGAGAGAGAGAGAGAGAGAGAGAGAGAGAAAGGAGCAGAAGACTATACATGACCATATAATTACATAATTGATCATGAAACTTCATTTCTTTCAAATCGTCATCACCTAAAACCCAAGGCATTTATCACTGTACATGTATGTGTTCTATTTTTATTTACAGTAATTGGATAGTCCATCATGATTCTTTGGTAAAGACATTTTTTACACTGATGAGTGTGATTTAAAAAAAAAATTACTTTCATTGCATTATCAATGCCGTTTAGGTTTTTTAGCAGATTTTTTTTTCATTTAGATTGTTTTAGAAAATTCAACAAGATTATTTTGAGAAATAAGTCGCGGGATGAGATTATAAAATTTGTGTTACATATGTTTTGATCCAAATTAATTGAAGGTTAGAGCTGAGACTAATGCACACATCTGATAAATGTTTTCATTGTAGAATAATTAGAAGTTACCGAAAAATGAATAAATTGTAAAAATTCCGTCAAATGCGCTCAATACAATAAGAGATTGTGAGTTTCAATAAAAGCTCAATAAAGTTTAATAGACTTGAGTATTCTTTAGGGGACCAGGCACAAAATAAATATTTCTTGAACCACTATTCTAATTATTCAAAAGTATTTCACTTTGAGATTCGAAACGTCTTGTACCGATGTGTATAAACAAGATTAGTGGTTGCGTGGCTAGCTGGCCACTTCTGCAGCAACTAATTAATTCTTGAAATGAATACTGATGGCTTGGCAATTACTCTAAGCTCGTGTCAAACTTCAAGCAGACATCAGAGTGGATCTGATTAAGAGAAGCATGTGGAGGGTGCTAGCGGTAAATCATTCTCGTCTCATATTTATGGGCTTCATTAGTATACGGTACTTGCCAGCACCACAAATAAAGAAGGCGACTTCTCTCATGTCTTCACCACCTTTTCCATGCCCCAGCCCAATAACAATGCTCTTAAGAATAAGGGCAGAATACACTATGAAACGAGAGTTAACATTTGATGTGGGTACACCTACATGGTTTGCTTGTACTCAAATTAAATTCAATAACAGCATGTTTGGTTGCACTTCATTTAAAATTATTTCATTTGAAAGTGATATAGGATATATCTGTTACAATGCATCGAACATAATTTATAGATCATTTCACGATGAACAAATAAGATACTGTATACATTTTAGCAGATTTCCCTTAAGGGAAATATTTCTTCAAATGTCCATCGACCCTACCTAGTAGATGACGAAAATATGGTCCGTTCAAATATATATATATATATATATATATATATATATATATATAATTGTGCTGATGTTTTCGACCAGGTTGTATTTATATAGGGTGTGTTATTCTTCTCGGAGTTTTGGTCAATGTTGGTGAAATAAATCTTAGTTTATGCCGATATTTCGAGAATCTTTTTTTTCTCTTCTTCAGGGCTGTAAAATTACATGTACTACTTTATAATATTGCTCTTTGTTATTACATATTATTGTAAAAGGGTGTTTTTTCTTATTATTACTTCCCAAGACTAAATAATCTATAAACTATTATACATTGTTCTATAATAATCTATAAACTATTATACATTTCGTGGGTCTTTTTTCTTATTATACTTGGTAAGTAATAATAAGAAAAAACACCCATTTACAATAATATGTAATAACAAAGTGCAATATTATAAAGTAGTACATGTAATTTTACAGCCCTGAAGAAGAGAAAATAAAGATTCTCGGATATATAAGTGTTTTATGTAAAAAGAATGTTCAAGTTCATTAACGGCTGAAATCGGACTGGTTAGAATTAGAGGGAGGAATTTCGAAAATTCTTAATATCACCGTTATTATGCGTCAGATGGAACAATTGTATAGAACCAATCTTATTGCAAATGTAATATTCTATAAATGTTGTTATGTGCATTTTTCCATTATCTTTAATACTAACCCGAGATATCTGCGTTTTTTTTTTAGTTTTCGGCCTTCAGTAAACCCCTACTCATGCCATATCAACAATAAGCTGTTATATTATGAAGCATTTCATTTGAAGCCTAAATAACAAATATTGTTCTCAATACGACATCGTCCAATTTTGGGCTACCTCTAATTTATAATTACATTTTGTTATTCAACTAAATTCTAGAAGAGTTATTTTACATAATAAATGTGTTTTTTTCTTTTAATATGATTCAATAATCGTCTTCGTCGGGTCAATTATCGTCGGGTGGCCTTCCAATAATCGATAAGTTCCGTTACAAGTTTTGACAAAATGCACATATAATGCGAATATGCATTGGATGTGCAGAAAAATAGCCACTTAGGGTTACTATGCAGAGGAAATGTAGAAAGAAAAAAAAATCTCGTAAAATAATATAGACTACAAGACTAACACTAACTAACTGTGTCACTCCATGCTCTGCTGAGCCAAAAATTGCCGTTTCCATTATTGTTTTAAAGCATGTTTTATGCACCAATCTGATTTTAGCGTCTTTATTTAGGTCGAATGAATGAGACAGTTCTCCCCGATTGTATTGAATGGATGGAAATTTCTCAGCGATGAAAGTGCAAACTGTAGAAAGTATTCACAGTATTGTCACGCTGGGGTTAATCATGAGATTCCTTCCAACAAAAGGATTGTCTGCAGCACCATCAACACTGGAACTGGAGCTTCATAACTTATAAAAACATTTGTCTTTCTTTCTAATTATATTGACTACTACAATGAATATTTCCGTTGATGGGAATACTTTCAAATGTAAAAGAAAAACTATTTATTTAACAATGTATTCGTTTTATTAATTTCTCATTATTTTCGCGATCATTAGTATACTTTCTTTTGTTTGAAATGTTCTTTTTTAAGCAAAACTCTTCACCTCTTGTAACTTAAATGAAACTTGAGTCAGAGCAATTTTTGGAGTCATAAAAGAATGACTTGTTTCAAAAATAAACATAAATGCCAAAGATTATAGTTTTAGATTTTTTAGCAGATTTCCCTTATGAGCTATTGAGGTCGTACTCATGACGCGATTTTCGAAAAATTTCTTCAAATAATCATTGATCCTACCCAGGAGATGACGAAAATGAGGTCAGTTTAAAATTTTATATATATATATATATATATATATATATATATATATATATATATCGAACTCGATATTTAAACGGTTTATGCAAAAAGACAGATCAAGTTCGTTAATGGCTGAAATCTGACCAGTGGGTGGGTGGGGGGGGGCTGGTCAAAAATTCGTAATAACTCCGTTACCCTACGGGGGATCAACATATTGTATAGAACCAATCTTATTGCAAATTAAATTTGCTATAAAAATTGTCCTATACATTTATTCGCTATCTTGAACATTAATCGAGATATTTGCATTTTTATGAAATGTGGGCCGGTAACGGACGAATGAGTTCCCGCCAAAAGCTAGTTCGGCAGTAACTGTTCGGCTCTCGTATGGAGATTTCTCTATTGTATAGCTTCACGTAGGAAACACTTCTACTCATCAGTTTTTTACATATAAATAGAAAATACGTGGTGAGATGAGATCAGAAGTGTGTGATACCAGCACGTGGGAAATCTGCTTAGTTTACGCAGCCCCTGCGTGACGGAATTTTTTATGTATAATGAGTTAATAGCAACAATAGACTTAATATTAATTAAAGAATTTAGTTTTTTTTTGAAAATAATATTCCTTACAACAACTCAACATGACTTAATAGCACTATACTCGAGTAAATTCTGATTCTATTTAAAATTTTGTAAAATTTGTGCAATTTATTGGCCATTGTTCTTATTAAATTTTGTTTAATGGTTTATCATTGAATTATGATGATTCAACACTTTTATAATTTCAACCATTTATATTATGTGTTTACTTGTCTGTATCTACTAAATTCTATTTATTACATATTCCTTATTGTGATATAGATTGGGTTTGTGGTCGTTTTCTTATAATTTAAACTATCACTGTCTGCTTTTTCTTGTACAACATATTTAATGACAAATAATTGTAACAACTCTGATGTTTTCAGCTCAAAACTGAGCTTGGTGCGTATAGGTTGTGCAATAACTGTTATGGGTACATTGACCGTTTCGTGCATCTAGATCACTTCCTGAATTATTACAAAAAAATAAAAAGCCAGCATTGAGAGAAAATTCATTCAAGATGGAGGGCCCAACGTTCTAAATGTATTTATTTAATTGGGAAACATAATTCAAATACAAGAAGCATATTAAAATATATGTCACAAAAGCTTGCCACAGTCATCTTTTGTTACCTAAATCATCAAATTATAAATGTCTAATTTCAGATATCCGAAATTCTTAATATTTCCGTTATCACGTATCACATCGAAATGTTTTATAGATTCAATCTTATTGCAAATGTAATGTTCTATAAATGTTTTTGTGTTCGTTTTCCACTATCTTGATTATTAACCGAGATATTTGCATTTTTTTTTTAGTTTTCGGCATTCTGTGAACCGCCACTCCTACTCATGTCATATTAACAAAAGTCCGTCACGCAGGGGCTGCGAAAAACTAAGCAGATTTCCCACGTGAAGTTTTACAATAGAGAAATCTGCCTAATAATAACAGTAGAAGTAAGGGGTCTCTAAACCTATTCACGAGGGACGAATAGTTAAGAAAACGGCCGCACTAGCTCTCGGCGGAAAGTCCCGAACATAGCCGACTCCTGCGAACCACACACACAATACAAATGTAAATATCGGTTAATATTCAAGATACAGAATAAATGTATAGAACAATATTTATAGTAAATTTAATTTGCAATAAGATTGGTTATATACAATTTTTCGATTCGACGCATAATAACAGAGATATTTCGAATTTTCAAAACTCCCCCTCTAAACCCTCTCCTCCCACTGGTCCGATTTCAGCCATTAACGAACTTGAATTTTTTTTTTTTTACATAAAACGATTAAATATGAACTTTGATAACGATCAAACAAAAATTGCGACCGCTAGAGCGTTAACAGACAAATATATATATATATATATATATATATATATATATATATATATAATTTTGAATGGACCTCATTTTCGTCATCTCTTGGGTAGGACCGATGGACATTTGAAGAAATTTTTCAAAACTCGGGAAAATGTTTCCCCTTAAGGGAAATCTGCTAAAAAGCTGTTTTATTATGAAGCATTTTATTTGAAGCCTAAATATTAAATATTGTTCTCATTGAACTTTTACGTTCAACGGAAAATTCAAATGCTTGACGCACATGGGAAATGCCCCGACTTATTTATTATTATATCTAGTGTGTAGTGTGTTCGTTGTACCTTTGGCCATGAAAGCGCAATTACCGAAAATTCGTTTTGAAGGTTAACACCTTCCGGAAGAGATTAGGATTGGCTCTACTTTCCAAACGAACTTGTGATTATTTAATTGAGTTCTTGTCCTTAAGAGGGTTTGCAAACGGTGATGTGTGGGTAGTAATAATTTTCTTTGAAAAAAAAAAAAATAAATAAACTCAGAATGAAATAATTGCTGAAGAAGAGACAGTTGGACTTTTGATCACATTGTGTCCCATTCTCTTCGGCCCTTCTTAGGAAACTCTTTCGAAACTAAACACGAGTCCACTCTGCCTTTCTAGTGATTTTCCGAATCATTGACAACTCATACATTCTGAGATCAGCAAGGCGATAGTGAGAGATTAAAAGCTTGAAAGGTCGTTAAAGAGATTTTGCAATTTCTGAATACGCACGGTTCTCTGATTGAAATTAAGGCTGTAAAAGTGTGGAAAGGGGCCAGTGTTGTAAGTCTGCCCCGTGCAATCGAGAACAGCCGGTAATTATACTCTACAGACTTTACTGCTTTCCCTTTGGAGCTAGTAACGCCAAGACATGTGAATTACCGCACTTCGTCAGTATTATAAAAATTTCGTTTAAACGCATGTGCTAGTCGAAGGCTATAAAATTTTAGAGAGGCATTTATGGCAATTTATGGCCTAGTGTTGAATTCGTAGTACTTAACTGTTTTTTATTTTTATTTTCTTGTACGAAGTAAAGGAAGAATTGCATTCGGGTAATTTTTCGGATTTCAGTGGAATGTTCTGTTTAGACTCTTCATGAGCCCATTTTTACTAGTTCTAGTTTCGGCGTAACGCCTGAACGTATCTCATATAACTCTTCAAACGGCGAGCCTTATAATGTTGAAATTTCATATTTGGGATTGTTCTAACGTCTAGTTGTGCACCTCCTATTTTGAACAATTTCGACTAAGATGAGGGTGAAAGTAAAAATAAATCATTAAAGATATAGAAAATGTTTATAGGAGCTCTTTTTTTTTATCATCAAAAAGTCTGTAAATGATGCATTTTTGATTGGTGCATTAGAAAAGAGATATCATTCATCACATTCAAATGAAATGCAGCCAAACATTTTGTTTATACGATTTAATAAGAGAGTTTTCTTTCATAGCAAGTCAGCTGATAAAATCGTTTTTATGAGATCAGGTTTCCACCAGTCTTTCAAATGCCAGAATTTTTTTTGGCAATGTATATTCAGTTTTAGGGCCAATAATAAAGTATATTCTCAGGTCGGAGGTGGATTTATATTTTCGAAATTCCCACTCTAACCCCCCCCCTCCTACTAGCCGGATTTCAGCCATTAACGAACTTGGTCTTTAGTTTTATATAAAACGTTTAAATATCGGGTTTGGTAACCATCAAACAAAAATTGCGCCAGCTAGAGCGTTAAAAGATATATATATATATATTTATTTATTTATTTATTTTTTTTATTATTTTTTTTTGAGCGGGCCTCATTTTTGATATCTCCTGAGTAGGATCGATGGACATTTGAGGAAAATTTTCGAAAATCGCGTCATGAGTACGACCTCAATAGCTAATTTCCCTTAAGGGGAGTCTGCTAAAAGTGAAACGGCGGCGGCTTATTGAGATGAAGCTCGGCGACCATACCCAAAGTGAACTGCTCGAATGTCAGCAGATTTCCCTTAAGGGAAATCATCTATTGAGGTCGTACTCATGATGCGCTTTTCAAAAATTTTCTTAAAATTTCCATTGATCCTACCCAGGAAATGACGAAAATGAAGTCCGTTCAAAATTATATATATATATATTTGTCTGTTAACGCTGTAGCAGTTGCAATTTTTGCTTAATCGTTACCAAACTCGATATTTAAACGTTTTATGTAAAAATAAAGGTCAAGTTCGTTAATGGTTGAAATCGGATCATGGGGAGGGGGGTTTTCGAAATATCTCCCTTACTGTACGTCGGATCAGAACATTGTATAAAACCAATCTTATTGCAAGTTCAATGTTCCATAAATGTTGCCCACTATCTTGATTATTAACTGAGATATTTGCATTTTTTTAGTTTTCGGGCTTCAGTAAAGCCCCACTCCTGCTCATCTCATATTACCAATATTCTATTATGTCATGAAGCACTTTATCTGAAGCTTAAATGCCAAATACTGTTCTCATTAAACATTCAAGTTTTGAGATAAATGCAAATACGTGGCGCAGCTAAATCTGCTTCGTTAACGCAGCCCCTGCGTGGCGGACTTTCTGATATAACCATGGCCTCAAATAATAAGAGAAATCTGACTGAACATTTCAGCAAGAAAGAAAGGCAGCCACGAGCAGTGGTATCTTAAAGCAACGAAAGAAGGCATTTGGGTGTTGGATGCCTAACCTCTTGTTGGGTTCAGTTCCATGCAGTAAATAAACGATATTGTGTAAGCAAGCCTCGCGGCTCATAATCTATGAGCATTAAGCGTTTATGCTGCAATCCTGCTAATGATCATAACTACATATGACTTGTAAGCTGGTCAATAAAGTTTGCCCATGGGGACATTGAAGCCAGGAGCTGGAGAAGAGCGAGGCCAGAGATGAAAATTCTTTAGACGCTGATATAAACCCCAGGAGGGCTGAAGTTCCACATAATAAGTTAAACGATACCATGTGCGGGGTTGACTTTGCAATCTATAATCTAAGTTCATTAAACGCTTAAGATTGAATGGTTGTAATATGACCATGACCTAAACTAAACAAGAATATCACTTTAAAAGGTCGTCTCGGTTAGTGGATGATGGAAGACGAATGAAGGTGAGTGGGATTCAGATTTAGAAAGCATGGTATACCTTGCTCGTAATTACAGTGTTTAACTTAACAACTACTCTACTTTATCCCAGATTCAGCCTAGGGTTTTGCACTTATTAATATACAACCAGTCACTCTCGCTCTACATATTGACCTTCTCGGATCCAAATTTGTTTACGTTTATAATTCGGTCATTTTGACTGGACAGTGATCAAATTGGTTCATAGTGATTCAAATAAGAGTTGGGTTTTACTGAAGACTAAAAGGATGGGTTCTTTTGGCAGTTATCAAAGTTAGACTTTTGTTTTAAAGGAAAACTTTAAATACCGAGGATTTTATATATATATATATATATATATATATATATATATATATATATATATATATATATACTAGCGGGCCCGAGAGACGTTGTCCTGCATGATATTTCAAGCAATTAGGATATTAAATTTAATAATATTATGTTTAAAACAAAAGCTACTTTTAATAACACAAAAAACAACTTTGTTATGTGCACGTTTGCCTAAAACAAATAGAAAATGAAATATCGCGAAATTTTTATTCAGGCCTCCCTTATAATCCCCACTCCAGTTTGAGCCTAAAAATTGTAATATAGCTTATACTCATGGAAAAATTAATGCTAATTTAAATATAGAGTTTTTGTTAAGTTCGGTTCAATCGTTAGTGTCCAATAAAGTTGTTGGCTCCCACTTTAATTTTTTAGTATATATCTCGTTTATACTTTGTTATACGGCAAAGTGAATATAACAAAAGTTACACTAAATAACAAAATAAACAACTTTTATCCTGTGCATATTTGCCGAAAACCAATAGGAAACGAAATATCGCTATTTTTAATTTTAGACCACCCATACAACCCCCACTCCTGCTCCATCTGCCGGATTGATTTGTGAATCTAAACCATCCAGGGCGTTCCCCAAACGCATACAAAAAATTCATTAAAATCGGTACAGCCGTTTAGGAGGAGTTCAGTGACATACACACGTACAGTAGAATTATATATATATATATATATATATATATATATATATATATATATATATATATACATACATACACGCAGGGCTTCTAAGAGCCTCACCGGAAGAAAATTGGTCACGCTAATGCTGCGTAATTTAAGCAACTTGCCCAGGAGAAGGAATGACTGACAGATTACGCCACCTCTCATTCTATTATCAATTTCTCCCTTATATTTCATATATATTATAAAATATTCTTAAAATTTATGCTGCAAAATAAGATGTCTGGCGAGTAAAAATCGCAAGAGCCGAATTAGGGAAGGTAACTCCGTTAATATTCGAGTAAGGTAAAAATGCATAAAGCAGCACTTGGAAAACATATTAGTAGTTTAATATTTATCAATGCAATCTATAATTATTTAGATATTTACGATTACACATTTTCTACATCTCCTAAAGCCCTACTCCCCGGATCTGATTGTTGCCACTAACGAATTTTACTTGAAACATTTAATTATTAAGTTCCTCGCTATATAAATATTAGAAGGGAAAAAAATGTCTAAAGATGAAAGAAATATGGTCGATACAATATCACTAATAAAACAAATAAATAAAAATAAAAGGTACAATATCACTAAACAACTCATACCCAGCAAAAGTTTCAAGCCTTTTTTTTTTCTCCTCATAGTAACCCTATGAGGAGTTATTTATTTGAATACATGTTCCATTGCCACATGGCATATTACATGTATGATTATGTTTAAATACATTTTTATTTTATAATATATACACGTTAATCAATTATCTACTCAAATATAATATAAAACAAATAATAATAAAATAAAATATTAAAATAAGTAAGATAATTACAAATAAAATTAATAAATGAAATGAATAAATAAATAAATAAAATAAGAACAAAAAAACAAAAAAAAATCAATTAAAGTTAAACTCCACCGATGCTTAATTTGCGAGTCTATGTAATGTAAAATATATTAATTATAATTCCCATTCCTCACAATCAACTTGACATTCTAATGTATTTTTGGTACATCCATGTCTATACTTTTGATAAACTTTATAAGTTCTTTATTATAGTTCTTAAATATAATATGAGGTGGTTCTGGCCAATTATCTCCTTTTAAAATTGTGTTTATTATTAAATTTGATCTATTTTGATTAAATATTGAACAGTCATAAAGTAAATGTAAGAACGTTTGTGCTATCTGTGAGTCGCAAGTACATTTGTATGAATTTTAAATCTTGTTAAATAATGTCCTGTCTGTTCATGTTCCGTTAGAAATTGTGTGCATTTGAGATGGCGACTCTTTATTGTGTTGTAGTTGTGTCAACAATCAAAATGGTTGTTGCCCGTTACAAACCAGTGCCAGAATGGACATGAAATACGGTTATATTTCACGGAATGTAAACCATTTTGGCAGAGTAATATTAGGGCAATGCAGTAAAAACTAAGGATTCTTTCGGATACTTGGTTCCTTCGTAGCCGACTTCCTTTTGTTGCCATAGTACGTTTTATGTATTTTTGGTCCAATGAATTAAACTTTTTAAAATGATGTGAAGAATAGTTAAGGTGGAAACGATGGCCGGGGACAATCGCTTATGCAGCTCCTCCTCGACATCGTAGAATTTTCAGCTAACTCTAATTTCTAATTATATTATATAATTCATTTTGCTGTTCAAAAAAATTGTAGAAGAGTTCATTTAAATAATGAATACATTAGAATGGTATTTTTGCTACATCCATATCTATACTTTTGATAAACTTTATAAGTTCTTCATTATATTTGTTAAATATAATATGAGGTGATTCTGGCCAATTACCTCCTTTTAAAATTATGTTCATTATTAAATTTGATCTATTTTGATTAAATGTTGAGCAGTCATAAAATATATGTAAAAACTTTTGTGTTGTCTGTGAGTCGCAAGTAAATTTGCCATTGTCTTGAATTTTAAATCTTGTTAAATAACGGCCTGTCTGTCTATCATGTTTCAAGCCTTGTTTACATAGAGAGCTCAGGAAGGGAGGAAAAGGTTTCACAATGTGGACAGGATGTTATCTTGAGTCATTCCTGCACGTGGGAAATCTGCTCATTTTACGCAGTCCCGACAGGGTGGGATTATTTTATTTGTCTCGGTTAGCTTTGGGAAGTTCTAAATAGTTTTTATTTAATATGTCATTATGTGCAGACAAATGGTTTCCACAATAATCGCTAAAGCTAACGAATTTTGTTAAATTATTCAACACTGAAATAGAGGCATTTATGAAACTGCTTATAAATAGGTTTAACGATCAATTATAATAATTATTGTAGTTTGAAAACTATCTGAAATACTATGATTAGGCGTTGCTTCATCCTCATTAACATTCCTTATAATTTCGCCTCATTAATGCACTTCAAATTTCCAAGCATATAAACAAAAATTGTTATGAGTTCCTGTAACATTGGTATAAAATAGTTTCCATTAATATTCATAATATCCTTTAAAGCCCATTTTTCAGATTAAAGGTTGAAATGAATATTATCAATGCACCATGGGAAAACTATGCTTTAACAGCACACATCTGTATTTAGCAGATTTCCTTTAAGGGAAATCAGCTATTGAGGTGGCAGTCATGTACTCATGACGGAATTTTCGAGTTTTCAGCCTTCAGTAAACCCCCACTTCTACTACTGCTACATAAACAATGCTCTGTTATATAATAAACCACATTATTCGAAGCCTAAATACCAAATATTGTTTTCATTGAACTTTTACTTTTTGAGATATGCAAATACGTTCTGCTGACCCCCCCCCTTCTTTTGTTTTTGGATTACTATAATTTGAGTGATTGAGATAAAACTGATTTTGATTCGTTAAAAATTACAACACTAGCTTTAGTAAAGTTTTCAATAAAATTAATGTGTTATATTCAGATATATTTCATTAATTGTTGGTCTTTCCGGTCTATATATACAGCCTGTTTGTTTACGATTCATCCGGTTTCCGTTGTAGAGATTATTAACTTGTATTGTACATTTACTGAGCATTCACGGTAGTGTTACCTGTACGTATCACGTACAGTGCGTACCTTCGCTTGGGAAATCTGCTTTGTTTACGCAGCCCCTGAGTGACGGACTTTCTTTTTATCTGAAAAGAAACACGCACACACACACACATATATGGTGTAGTCATCAAACAGTTTTTCGAAAAATTTCCCCAAATGGCCATCATCATATCATAGGGAGTGGCGACAATGAGGTCCGTTTAAATTTTGAGTGTGTTTGTGCGTGTGTATGTGTGTGTGTCTGTCTGTCATTGCTCTGTTGGTCACAATTTTCGTCCTGATCATTACCAACCTCAATATTGAATTGTATATGTACCTGAATTTGACGGTTCGTGGACATTTCCTATCTCGATTAAAATATTTTTCTATTCCAAAGAATTGGAAAATACTATAAATTATAATGAAATACTATACATAAATAAAATTAACATTTATAAAATTAAAAAGATCTTAATTTAGCTTCTAGTGCCCTTATTAAATGACATAAATCAGTTTGATTTGTGGCAAATAATATTAGTGTTATAAATTTGGTTTCTTCCAATTTATAGACAGACTACAGTCTCTCTGTCTTTGATATTATTTTAAATTGATTAATGGTCAGGCATTATACACTCAAAATAATTTCAGACCTATTTCTTTCTTTTTTGCAAACCAGTCCAGAGCAGATCATAAATTGGCGGGGAACGTTCTGAAGAAGCCACAATATGGAAGATCGTAGACAGAAATACGACGTGTCCAGGTATGACGGGGCCCGACGTTTGATGCAAATTATCATAGAGGTAAAAAACATAGGCTGAGGGCATAGGTGATGGATGGTCAGTCATACAAGACAGCTAACCGAGAACAGCCTAAACAATAATCTTATTTTCCTGACAACGTACTGCCTCCTCAATTTTGCCATCCTCGGCAAGCATTCATTATCTTATAATGTTCTTATGAAAATCGGAGTTAATGACAGAGGTGAAAGTGTTTTGAGGCTTACTCGTAAATAAATCACTCTGTCACTTTCAGAGGTATTCATTATTCCAAGGATGGGGGATATTTATATGAAAGCAGAGGGATATTACGCCTGAGTGAAAATAAATTAAAAACCACTATAATAAATAGAGCAATTTTTTAATAGGAAAATTTTTTAAAGACTTAGTTTAAAATCAATTTTAATGGTTAAAAAATATAATTATTTTAATTATGTCTTACCAAATGAAAAAGTTACTCATTATAATCACTTGCATACTCTAATCATTATTTAAAATGAGATTGCAGAATGCGTGCCATAAAAATGATATTAACCTCTCAAATTTATTGTACGTCAGTAAATAAAATCTCTTCATTTTTAAATGGATTTATTAGCATTCGTCAAACTTCTTCAGACGCCTAAATCTTCAGCAAAGAGCATAATATAATCTTAATGTGTAAACCAAAACAAACTTTTATAGACATCCTATTATCAAGCAATTCAATAACCTCAAATTATATGGGAATCACGTAAGTAGATCTATAAACATGAAATGAAATAGCCTAGTAGTAGTCATGGAAATTAACCAATTGCTCAACCAACTAAGCTAAAGGCAGGACGAAAATTCTTCCTTCTCTTTAAATATGACTCCCTACAAAAATCGTTTCGAAAAGAGAAACGTCAGTCACGCAGGGTATGCGTAAACTAAGCAGATTTCCCACGTGAAGGTTTACAATAGATTAATATACATAAGGGTAAGACTACCGTGAATGTTAACTGAATAAATACAAACGATAATGATAAATCTTCCAGTCAATTTACAATACAAGTTAATAATACCTACAACGGGAAGCGGCTAAATTGTAAACAAACAAGGCAGCCAACCTCGTAGCGCTGAATAAATAGATAACGGGAAAGACAAACAATTAAAGAAATATATCTGGAGATAACATATTAATTTTATTGAAAACTCCGTGGAAAATTAGTGGAGTAATTTGAAATGAATCAGAATAATTTCAATCTCAATCACTCAGATTTTTGCAATCCAAGAACTAAAGAAGGGGAGGGGGTCAAGAGAACGTATTTATTTGTATCTCGTAAAATAAACATTTGTTGAAAATATTTGGTATTTAACCCTGTAATGAAGTGGTTCATGACATATCAGCTTATTATTAATATGACACGGAAAATATATATAGAACAATATTCATAGTAATTGTAATTTGCAATAAGATTGTTTCTATACAATTTTTCGATCCGACGTATAGTAACAGAGATATTTCAAATTCCTCCCTTCTAAACCCCTCCTCCTAGTCCGATTTCAGCCGTTAATGAACTTGATCTTTCTTTTTACATAAAACGACTGATTATTCAGTTTAGTAACGATTAAACAATAATTGCGACCGTTAGAGCGGTAACAGAGCAATATAAATATATATATATATATATATATATATATATATATATATATATATATATATATATATATAAATATATATATATAGTTTTGAACGTACCTCATTTTCGTCATCTCCCAGTTTGGATCGACATTTGAAGAAATGTTTCGAAACTCGCGCCATGAGTTCAGCCTCTATAGCTGATTTCCCTTGTGGGAAATCTGCTAAAATTAAGAAGGACCATTAAATTGAGCGGGGTTGAAGTCATCGCTGGAGCGAACAATTTTTTTTTCTCACAAATAATAATTAAATTATTAAATACATACGGATGCTTTAGGCAACGATCACTCACCACTTACCTATGTATTAGGTTAATTTTGGTATGTAGCCTGCACATGGTAATAATCCTAAACCTGGCTCTTTATGCAGGGCTTCGTAATACTTATCTGGCTTTTCAGATTTTCTTACACTCTGATTTGCAATGTTTACTTGGATTTAAAAGTAATGACTCTTTATCAGTGGATGGGGTTATTTCCCACGGAATAGGAATATAGTGAGGCAGGTGACCGGAAGACGGACTACCAACAGGAAGTCTCTGTATCCTCGAGGGGGACTTCAACAAGAGTGAAATTACAGGATATAGCCTAGACATAACTAGCCAATAGTTTTACAATATAATCATTTTAATAATCGTTTTGAATAAATATTACTTCTCTCTACCAACAGCATTAATTAGCAGATTTCCCTTAAGGGACCTCAGCTATTGAGGTCGTACTCATGACGCGAATTTCGAAAATTTTCTTCAAATGTCCAACGATCCTACCCTGAAGACCCGAAAATGAGGTCCACTCAATTTTATGTTATTATCGGTTATTACGTATCTAAGACAGCTGACACCGTTGGGCACCACATCAAGGGAAAGGAACTTTTATTCATACATGGTTTGGAAGACAGAATACTTTCTATGGTAATGAATTATATGGTCCATTACGTTATAAAAAAAATTACATGCACAGAAGACGCGAAATAAAAAAATGTTTAGGACAGTGAAGCCTTAAATAACAATTTTATTATTAACAAATCAACACCACAAACGAGTAGAAACCCTAAACAATTTGAAGCGGAAATGTCAAAATATTATGGAAAGTAAAACCTTGCCAAAAAAATACCATCTTCATTCAGCCTCAGATGAATTCCCGGGCAAAGCTTGGTACCTCAGCTAGTATATATATATATATATATATATATATATATATATATATGTATATTTGTCTGTTAACGCTCTAGCGATCGCAATTTTTGATTGATCGTTACCAAACTCCATATTTAAACGTTTTATGTAAAAAGAGAGATCAAGTTCGTTAATGGCTGAAATCGAATTATATTTACATTAATTAATAAGAAGGGGGTGGGGGGTTTAGAGGAGGAGGATTTTCGGAAATTCGAAATAAATTGTACTGAACCAATCTTATTGCAAATTGAATGGTCTATAAATATTGTTCTATGCATATTTTCAGTATCATGAATATTAACAGAGATATTAGATTTTATAGTTTTTTTGCTTTCAGTAAATCCCCACTCCTACTCATGTTATATTATTAATAAACTGTTATATCATGAACCATTTCATTTCAAGGTGATATACCAAATATTGTTTTCATTGAACTTTTACTTTGTGAGATATATGCAAATACGTTCGCTTGACGCTCCCTCCCCTCCCCCCCCCCCTTCTTTTGTTCTTGGATTAATAAAATTTGAGTGACTGAGTAAAAATTATTCTGATTCATTGTAAATTACAACACTAGCTATAGTAAATAGTTTTTAATAAAACTAATATGTTATATTCAGATATATTTCATTAATTGTTTTAATTTCTGGTCTAGAATATTTCTATCTGTTAAGTTCTCAGAGGATGGCTGGCCTGTTTGTTTACAATTCAGACGCTTTCCGTTAGGAGGTTATACTGAAAGATTTCTCATTACCGTTTGTATTTATTCACTTAATATTCACGGTTGTGTTAAGAGGTACCAGTATGTTAAGAGTTACCTTTATCTATTGTAAAACTTCACGTGGGAAATCTGCTTAGCTTACGCAGCCCCTGCGTGATGGACTTTTTTTATGGAAATTGCCGGTAGTTTGAGCTACTGGCTACCGCCTATTTAGACAGTGTCAACCTATTGAGGCGGCCTTCCACAAAGGCTTTACTACCTACACCGTCTTGGCGAGGGATGGAGAAATTGGATAATTAGTGGGAAGCAAAGGAACATTAGAGGTGAGAAGAGATTGGTCATTTGTAGAAATGGAGTGACTAAGCCTTGTCAGCTATTGCAGAGTCACAGTCAAGCCTGTTACACACGAAGGCTAAAAGCCAGCAAAATGCCACTCCTTGGCTCTGCTCATAATTCCTTTCGTGATTATGAAAGTCCGTCACTCAGGGCCTGCGTAAACGAAGAAGATTTTCTTGTACTGGGCAAGCTCATCAGACACTATCTATTCTCAAATTTTCCTGTGTATGAACCCAATATACAAACAACTTGAGATTTTTGACGGTGTTTGGTGTCTCAGGAGCTCGTAGTGAAAATCACATTAGTAGGAGTGGGCGTTAAAACGAGGCAGAATAGTAAAAAGTCCGTCACGCAGGGGCTGCGTTAACTAAACAGATTTCCCATGTGCGCCACGCATTTGCATTTATCTCAAAACATAAAAGTCCAATGAGGATAATATTTGGTATTTAGGCTTCAAATAAAGTGCTTCATAATATAGCAGCTTATTGTTAACATGACATGAGTAGGAGTGGGATTTTACTGGAGGCCGAAATCTAAAAAAATGCAAATATCTCGGTTAATAGTCAAGATAGTGAAAAAAACATAAATAACAATATTTATAGAGCATTACATTTTCAATAAGATTGGAGGGAGGGGGGGGGGGTTTAGATGTGAAGAATTCACAAAATTCTTAATTTCTCCGTTATTATGTGTCGGATCGAAAATTTGTATAGACCCAATCTTATTGCAAATGTAATGTTCTATAAATGCTGTTATGTACATATGTATTTTCATTATCTTGATTATTAACTGAGATATTGGAATTTTATAGTCTATTTGAAGCATAAATACCAAATATTGTTCTCATTGAACTTTTACTTTTTGAGATAAGTGCAAATACGTGGGTAATCTGCTTAGATTACGCAGCTCCTGCGTGACGGACTTTTCTGTATTGCAGCCTGCTAACTGGAGCACAATCGTAGCCGCCATGCACACTAATATCCGTTAAAAGATCTCACCGTTGGGGTTGAGTACGTGCAAGGGGCAGAAGTGTGTTGGAACGTGTACTAGCGGTACATGCACCCACCCATAGCTCTGATCCTATTTCATGCGCTATGTTTTCACCTCTCTACAAGCCCATTTTTTTTTTGTTGGAGACAACAAGCCGTCGACAATGTTTATAACAAGAAAACCCGTAGGCGGTTATTGCAAGATGTGACAGGTGAAACTGCCATGACCGTTTTATTAGACAGTGGAAACAGGGTATTTTCAATCAATTTATCATTAATATGGATGAAGCTATAAAAACTAATTATATTGATTAGGGTGTAATGATGAATATGGAATGTATTTAGATACTTGATTTGATCTCACCTCTAAGCACATGTGAAACTCGTAATCCCCAGACTACCACAATTGTCTAGGCCATGTGACATTTTGAAAAACCCAATTAAACAAAAATATCACAGTACTAACTCCAAATGAGGAAGATGAGGAGAGATTTGTGCGTTTGGCAGTACTTATAAATGCGAACAGTTCTTTTCAATGACGAAAGTTAATAAATCAAAACATCGTACAAGGCTGACTGACGATAATTTGGAAAATTCTTTACGTTTTTGTATCAGTGGAATTAATCCAAACATCGATGGATTAGTTTCCCAAATTCAAGCTCAAGTTTCTCATTGATTTCGGTGTCGCTATTTAACTTTCGTTGTTTGTAATAATTCCAAATTTTACGATTTATTTATAATATTGAACCTATTTTTTTTTCATTTCATTTTGTTATTTTAATAAATTGTATTATTACATTGTCGTATAATTTCATTTCTGATATCTATCGTTCAAAAATTATGAACACTTCTTTCAAATGCACTACTTTTAAAAGCGGCCCGTGAACGTATTTGCACACTAACTTTGGCCTACAACATGTCAAAGGTTGCCCATACCTGGCCTAGGCCATGTATGATTAAATATCTTATTATTGCAAATTCATACTTTCAAGTAAGTTAGATACTATTTTCAAATGGTAATTCCATCATAAAAAACAAGATGTTACATATTAGCGTCGACTTCATGCAACTAAAGCTAATTGGGACGGGTTATCTACTGGTTACCACCCTTTTCTAGCCAGGGTGGGAGTACGGATTTTATTTAGTGAATTCCGTCACTAAATTAATTTCTTTGCCCAGGCGGGAATTGAACTCACCACTTTTTTTTTTTGTATCTTACATATGAAAATGTTACAAATGCTATTCTGCATACTAGTATCTACTTCAGTATCACAGAGATAAAAGTCCGTCACTCAGGGGCTGCGTAAACTAAGCAGATTTCCCTCGTGATGTTTAACAACAGATAAATCAACATACTGGTAACACAAAGCACCGTCAACATCAAGTGAATAAATACAAACGATATTAAGAAACCTCTAGATGGGAAGCACCTGAAACGTAAACAAACAGGTGTGCCAACTTCCCTCAGGAAAGAAAGGCAATTACGGTATTATAACAGAATATAACAAATTAATTTTATTAAAAATTATTTACTATATCTAGTACTGTAATTTATAATGGATCAGAATAATTTTTATCTCAATCAATCAAATTTTAGTAGTCCAAGAACTTAAGAAGGGCCCCAACCCCTTCTCAGGAGGATAACATATTTGCATTTATCTCATATAATAAAGGTCTCTTGAAAACAATTTACGGTATTTAAGCTTCGAATACTGTTGTTTATTACATAACATCGTATTGTTATGAAACATGAATAGAAAAATTCACATATATCGGTTAATATTCAAGATAGAGAATAAATGTATAGAACAATATTTATAGTAAATTTAATTTTCAATAAGATTGATTCTATACTATTTTTTGATACGACCAATGGTAACGGAGGAATTTTGTATTTTCAAAAAAAAATTTGGTCACCTTCTGGGTAGGATCGATGGACATTTGAAGAAATTTTTTGAAAATCACGTCATGAGTGCGACCTCAATAGTTGATTTCCCTTAAGGGAAATCTGCTAATTAATGCGGCGGTTGGTAGTGAGAAGTAATATTTATTCAAAACGATTTAAAAGGCTCCCTGAATAAGTCGGATCGCTAGGCACACAACCTCAATAGCTGGTTTCCCTGAAGAGAAATCCGCTAATTGGCACAGCGGGTGTCACTTGCCTATAAGTGGCTGTAGTAGGAGCTTGCTCTTCCTCTCGATCGTTGACGTATGTACAATCAACTAGAAGACTGACTAGATAATCATAGAACAAACCTTAGGACTGAATTTTAATCTGTCTTTCGGGAAACTCGCAGCATACAAAGATGAAAGTCTGGGGCACATTCGTCCATGCGTGTGTTAAAGGAGAAGGAGGTGGTTAACGCCTAACAGCTAACCACGTCTTTCTGTTTCCACTCTTCAACACCCAACGAGTAGTCACCAAGTTGAGGAGTAATAATTCATTTACGGTTATGGTAAAGTTTTGGTCTTGTAACCTTTTAGGAGATTTCCCTTAAGGGAAGTCATTTATTGAGGTCGTACTCATGAAGTGATTTTCGAACAATTACTTCAAATATCCATCGATCCTGGGCAGGATGACGAAAATGAGGTCCACTCATATATATATATATATATATATATATATATATATATATATATATATATATATCGATGGACACTTGAAGTAATTTCGAAAATTCGAAATATCTCCATTACTATACGTCGGATCGAAAAATTGTATTAAACCAATCTAAAGCAAATTGAATTATCTATAAATATTGTTAAACTAATTTATTCTCTATATTGAATATTAACCGAGTTATTTGTTTTTTTTTAGTTTTCGATCTTCATCAAAACGTTCTATACATATTTTCTGTATCATGACCAAGATATTTGAATTTTATAGTTTTCGGCTTTCAGTAAACCCACACACCATATTAATAATAAGCTATATTCATGTCATATTAAAAATAAGCTGTTATATCATGGACCGCTTCATTCAAAGGTTAAGTACCAAATATTGTTTAAATTGAACTTTTACTTGGTGAGATAAATGCAAATACGTTCTGTTGATCCCCCCTCCCTTCTTTTGTTCCTGCATTACTAAAACTTGAGTGATTGAGATAAAAATTATTCTGATTCATTATAAATTACAGCACTGGCTATAGTAAATAGGTTTTAATACAATTTGTATATTATATTCAGATATATTTCAGTAATTTATTTTTTTTTTTTACGGTCTAGAATATTTCTATCTATCTAATCAGCTCTACGAGGTTGGCTGGCCTGATTGTTTACAATTCAGGCGCTTTCCGTTGTAGAAGTTAATAACATGTAAATTGGCTGAAAGTATCATAACCGTTTGTATTAATTCACTTAATATTCACGGTGGTGTTGTGTTTCCAGT